>RJWJ010015706.1:0-35734 GCA_004363605.1 Indri indri
AACAGGGATCTGAAGGTGAGGTCCAATCCCATCTGAGTCACAGCACCAAACTATCAAAGGCAAAATGCACCAGGCAGTTAAGGAGATGGTTTTATTCAGGCTATTGCAATTAGGAGGGCGTTCATTAATAAGGACCATATAAAAGAAAATAAAGGGGACAGGAAAAGGCAGCTTAACAAGGCAGTTGTCCACAAGTCTTACAAGAATAATGAGGGGGGATGAAGATGGATCTTATCTAAATGATTGAGAAAAGGTAGAGGTGGGTCTTATCTTGAAATATCATACAGCTGGAAATGTGGAATGTACATTGTAGGTTAGCCATTTCTCAGGAAACAAAAGGATGGGGATTTCTTACCCATGTTATTTTCCCAGAGCACAAGGCTCAGATAGAGTTCAACATCATCATTACTACCAATAATTTCCAGCTCTTCACTTTCTAGGGGTAAGCTTGTGAGCTGTAACTCCAGGTCAGGTCTTCATTTAAGTTGCAATTGCTTGGGACTAGGTGTTTAATGCTTATTACAGAGAAAGCAACATGACTTGCATAAGATAGGGAGCTGTAATTGAGGACCCATTAGAGAGCACTGTAGGTGGCTTCCTTCTCAGTGAAATGAGGACCAGAAAATTCCCATGCACCAGTCCATGGAAGCAATGAATAATCTTGTCTATGTTTGGAGCTCAGAGAGGAAAAAGTCTCCTCTGAGCAATTGAAACTCTTCAGTTAAGTAACTATATGGAGTCTCAATCTATCCTACTTATATGGTGTGTGAATCTCCAAGCTAAAAAAGTAATGTAAAATCTGGACCAGGACAAATAACGGCCTGCAGTACCTGGTGAAGCAAATACAGATGCTCACAAACAAACAATAGCAACAATGAAAATACTCTGCTGAAGAAGAACTTGCAAATTTTTTTTGAAAATATAATAGAAAATGTATACTATGAAAGACATAATTAGCAGACACAAGACTTTAATATAATAGAAAAATGGGGGAAAATACTATAAAATAAGTATGTTTTAAATTATTAAAAAGCTAAATGAAGGAACATAAACTATAATAAAATAATAGACTATGACTGAATTAAGAGAGATTTAGAAATTTTTTTTTAAAAGTCTAAAATAATAAAAGATAATTGAATACTTAAAAATTCATGAACCGTTGCAATAGCATATTTGACACAGATGATGAGATAAATTGGTGTACTAGAAGGTGGATATGAAGAAACACCCAAACTACACCACAATAAGATTTTTTTAAATTAAAAAATAGACAATTATTATGTATAGGACATAAAATTCACAAAAGAAGAAACTTAAATGGCCAATAAATAAAAAATGCTTTACCTACTACTAATCAAGAAAATGCAAATAAAAATAAAAATATGGTAACATATGCAACTTACCTGATTGGAAAGTTAATATGCTCTGTAACATGAAATTTTAGTGAGAAGGTAGAATAGGAACTCTAAACATGGCTAGTTAGAGTATAAACCAATACACCAATTTTAGAAAACAGTTTGGCAACATCTAGTAAGTTAGCACAGTTAGAGATTGATTACAATTTGGCAATTCAACATCTAATAAGTATTTTAGAGAAATTTTGGCACACATATATAAGGATATTTGTTGCGGTATGTTTGAAACAGTTTAAAAAGGTCAGTAACCTCTTTAAATCTATAAGGTTAAGATAAATCAATTGTAGCATATTTTACTCTAGTATTCATTTGTGCTATTCACCAATAATTTCCACTTTCCATTTTCCAGAAATACAGTAGAATTGTAATTCTCTATCAACTTGATGTTTGGTATGTCCATTTAACTTGCTTTGCCCAAAGAAATGAGCACAGAAGTGATGATTGTCATTTCGCAGTAGAAGCCTTAAGGTCAATGCAGAATTTGCCATACTGCCTTCCTACTGTAAAAGGCCATGGAAACATATAACAAAGTGAAACCTCCATTGACATAGGTCTTTGAAAGGCTATGATGAGCAAAGCCATCAGTTGACTTGCAGTGGACAGGTATGGGTAGCGTAACTGAGTCATAACATTTGTTTGTTATTTTTTTCTCTAAGGTATCACTGATTGCCAAAGAGTCATTTAAGAAACTGGGCAGAGATTTTGAAAGACTATTAAGGCTATGAGTACAAAAGCAGAAGTTTAAGGACCACAAAGGATGGAGACTCTGGTAACTACCTCCCAGGATTTAGGTTGGAAGCCTCTTGGACTACATTCTAGGGAAACTGAAAATAGACCAGCCTTCACAGGCATTGAAGCTCAATTTTGAAATAACTGAATCTCTGATGCAATTGAGGTAATTTAGGATTGCTAGTACCTCCAGGCACCCACCACAAGCAACCTTAGTAATCTTTAGAAGAGAGTATATTCTAGGCTTTGAATTATCTTTCCCAGTTTAAGTTTGCAACATCTGGCACTCAATCAAAGACAAACAAGCATAGAAGAGACAATAAAATGTTATTTAAAAGTCAAAAGATTCAGTAGCTGATGTGATGGCGTATGCCTGTAATCTCCGCTACTTGGAAGGCTGAGACAGGAGGATCACTTGAGCCCAAGAGTTTGAGATCAGCCTGGGAAACATAGCAAGATCCTATCTCAGTTAAAAAAAAAATCGGTTTTAAAAAGAGAAAAAAAAATTTTTTAAGTCAAAAGATTCAATAGTCAATAGCAACAAAGTCACAGAAAACCCAGAGAATGAATGTATCAGATATGGACCTTAAAATTACTTGAATAATTGTTCAAACACATAAGAAAAGATGGAAAAATTCAGCAGAAAATTGGAAAAAATTAAAAATTCTAGACCCGAAATATGTAATGATTTAAATTAATACTCACAGAATGCATTTGAATCTGCTGAAGAGTCAATTAATTGGAAACATCTTAGAATACAATATCCACACTGAAGCTCAGAGAGTCAAGAAATGAAAAATTAAAAAACGAGTGCAAGGAATATATGGGAATTTGTTTTAAATGTTTACTATATGTGTCACTGGACTCACAGAAGAAAAGGAGCAAGAATGAGGCAAAGGAACTGTTTGAAGAGACAGTGAATGAGAATTTTTGAAAACTGATAAAAACATCAAGCAATAGATTTAAAAAGCACTAAGAAACCCAATCAGAATAAATGTAGTATAAATTAAACATATGTACATACATTAAAGTAAAGCTAAAAACCAAAGAGGAAATCCTAAAAGTAGTCAGAGTGGAAAAGAAGCATCACCTTCAGAGGAGTTACAACAAGACTAGCATCTGCCTTCTCAGTAGGCATTATGGAAACCAGAAAAACATGTAGCTTTGGAGTAAACATACCTGGCAGCCACTGCTTTGACAAATGATCAAGGTCAATTTCACCAGTGCCAAGTCTGTTAACATCTTGTACTCCCTTATTATGATATGGGAGAGGAACTTCACCTCTGTAGTCTTCTTCCTAAAAACAAATAACCCCAGTAATCATGAAAAAAAAACATCAAACCAACCCAAATTAAGGATATTTTATAAAATATCTAGCCAATAGTTGTCAAAACTGTCAAAGTCATGAAAAACAAAGAAAGACTGGGAAACTATCACAGACTAGATATGGCTATTGTAAATATTCTGATATAATGCAATGTGGTATCGTAGACAGGATCCTAGAACAGATAAGCAACATTAGTGGGAAAAAAAAAATGAAATCCAAATAAAGTCTGGAGTTTAGTTCATAGTAATGTACCAATGTTAGTTTCTTAGCTTTGAAAAATGTGCCATGGTTATGTAAGATGTTATAATACTATGGAAAAATGAGTGAAGAACATATCTCGAAGGGCATATATAAACTCTCATTACTATCTTTGAAACTTTTCTATAAATCTAAAGATATTTCAAGATAAAAATATAATGAGATGTCATTACACACAAATGACTAAAACTAAAAAGAATGTGAAGCAATAGGAACCCTCAAATACTGTTAGTTTAAGAGCAAATTAAGAACAAATTTGTACAACTACTTCAGAAAACCATTTGACAATATTCTTTAAAGTTGAAAATAAGCATAAAGTTGAAAATAAACATATTATTTGACCCAGAAATTCTACTTCTAGATATATACCCAACAGAAAATTGTGCTCATGTGCCTCAAAAAACATGCACAGTAACATTCCTAGCAGATTTATTTGTAACAGCTGAAAACGAACCAAAGGACCATTTACAATAGAGTGAATAAATACATTGTGGTAAGTTCGTTTCATGCAATGATACAGTGCAAGGAAAATAAATGAACTATAACTACATACAACAACAACATGAATAACTCTCCCACTTGGCTTCTCAGCCCAAGAAGCCAGGCACAAATAAATACATACTTTGTGATTCTGCTTATAGAAAGTTTAAACACGATTAGTTTATAGAAGTAAAAGTATGGGTAGTGTCTCCGTGGGTTCTGTGAATGTGGGCAGGGAAATGGTGTGATGTAGACATCAAGGACTGCATTGAATTTGCAGAATTTTTGGTTATGCTTCTTGCTCTTAAATGCCAATGAGTCATTGCTTCTTTCACAAATAAATGAAAAATTGTTTAACCCAATCCCAGACATAGCCTAACACAAAAATGAAAGTAGCAGGTAAGACCATGGAACAAGTATCTAGTTTATTGGGAAATCAGGTTTCGACCAAACAGGATTTACTCTAGGACTCAAAGGTCAGAATCCAAGTTCTTCACTCAAGTCCACATCACATCCATCAAGAATGATAACAAATATACAATTAAAGGAAAACACCCTGGATATTCTGTTGTAGTTCTCTGGTAGCTAAGTATTGTAAATGAGGCATACTTATGAATAGGCGAGAAACTCTAATTAAAAGGATGTTTGGGAAAATTAAAGTTGTTTAGTGTCACCCTAAGAAGAGAAGTCACAATATTCCAACTCCTGCTGCAAAAGCACCCACACAAGCACATACACATACCCAAGGTTGGCATTTGCCTTCGTGAATTCCAAGAGGCATTTCTACCTTGCCTTTCATCCTATTGAGTGAGTCTTAATAAGAAGGAAAATGACTGTTGTTTCTGATATTAAACAAATAGCATCAAAAAATTATCCCAGAACATTTTGGCGTGTCAACTGCTAGTGGTACAAAATGTATAAAGTTGATTCATACACATAAAGTAGTTGGAGTCACTGAGTAAAAGTACTGTGTATCTGGATTTCCTTTTTGGCTGTGTCTGGGCATTAGATGCAGAGCCCAAATTGTTCATACAGAGGCGGTGATCTAGAATACAACGCCTGGCCTGGGTCCTAAAATCTGAAAAATGATGACTCAGCCTTGGTTCAAGGTTGTATTTGTATCAGTTTACTATGAACCAGCAACAAACAGAGCTATGGATAAAGATCAAATGTGAATCCAAGTGAGTGGATGTGGCTTCCCATTACTTTCCTAGTTTTCGAAGTTCAGTGGTCAATGAAACTAACGCAAAATGTACAGTTTTCTGGGCAAGAGGAGCTAAGAGACCTGGCTTTCCACCTTTGGACTGAGGAAGAATCACCTCGTACTCAACCCTCTCCAACAATATAAGAGAATGCGTTTTCTTCTGTTTAGGCTAGGGGAAGGCAGTGAAAGCACTAAAGTATACCTACTAATATAAGCAAGTTCTTGTCCTCCTATAGTTACATATTTCCTCCTGAATCAGCAGGGTTACCTAACAGCAGGACTAGCCATAGTCTTCCAAATGTCACATGAGAGGGATTGTTTTGGAAAGCCCAGTGAGTCTAAAGGACAGCAGCGAGGACCTATCAGCCTATGGACATGATATGCTTGCTGTGACAAGTTCTGAGCAGGAAGTACTACGTCTTTAAGTGACATGTGGTCAGGATTGTTACTTTTACCTTTAAAAAAATTCATTGGAAGGAAAAGTCAACACTTGTAAAAACAGAAAGTACAAATACCAATAGGGCCAAAGCCTTAACTTCCAGCCAGGAAGTGTAGGAGAGAGCTATCATTGTTATCAGAGATTCTCATAAGGACATTCAGCGAGTACACAGAAAGACATTAATAGTTACATAAAATTATTATGAATAAAATATACAGAAAATGATTGTTTCCTCTGACCACTGAAGGTACAGCTACAGCAGTACTATTGACATTTGAGACTCAATAATTCTTTATTGTGGAGGGCTGTTCTGTGCACTGATGCTTACTTAACAGCATCCGTGGACTCTACCCATGAGGTGCCAATGGCAACACCCCCTTACTGTGGCAATCAAAATTGTCTTCAGATATCATCTGAGAACACCCATAGTGGAGAGCTCACAGAAGCCTAGTGGGCAGGTGGATGGAGTTGTCACAGTGGAGGCAGGGAAGAAGAAGGAAGAGGCTAAAGCAGAATCTTGGAGATGACAAAACCCAGGCAAAATCATCCCCAGTTAAGAACCACTGAACTAGAGGGAAGATTCAAGAGAATTGAGAAAGAATCCCTGAGAGTTATGATTAAATATTTTAAAACAATATGAAAAGGAGAATGAAAAGCAAACATTTCTGACAATGGTTACTTAGCCTACAACAAACTATAGCCCCACTTGGAAGAAGGATAATAAGGAATTAAAGTCCCTTTCAGCTCTAGCCGAGTTAAAAGATAGTATTGCCAATGAAGATGTCCATCTATATAAGACTGGTAGAGCTAGCACTGCAAGTGTTAATATTTTTAATAGTTAAAGAATATTCCAAATTAAAGAAAGAGCAAATCAGAAGAAGATAATAACCTTAGAAACAAAGCTTCATTGAGGATAATTTTGATAGGGATTTTCTTTCTGGAAGTGACCCTTTGAATGACAGACCAATTTGGATTACCTAATTATCAAAATTTTTTACTGCAGAATTTGCAGATGAAGGAAACTGACTTTATAGATTTTTGTGGTTTACACAAAGAAAAGTGTCTAGCAAACCAAGGGTAATATGTTGGACTCTTATATAATACTTTTGTGGTATTATCTGTGAACACTTCTTATGGAATTTGACCACACTAGAAGTTGTATCATCAATTCAACTCAGTTAAACTGGTCTATAGCAGGGCCTGGGTGGGGTAAAGAGATGCTCAGTAAAGTATCTTTGCCCTCAATGAACTTGCTGTCTAGTGATAGAAACAGAAATACCCTGAAATAAATCATATTAATTTCTGTCCCAAGGAAATCAGTTTAGTAAATTACAAATAAGGAATAGAAATAACCCTGGAAAGCCAAGCAAGGAAGCATCTAGTTTCACCTGACTGTGGTTGAGGGTTGAGGATTATTTGATGTAGATTTGGAACTGAGCCTTAAAAACTAGAAGAGTTCAATAGTTCCTGTTGGAGGATGGGGGACACAGTATGATATTATAGGTGGAAAGAACAGAAACAGCAAAAGCTGAGAGATCAGAGGCATAAGCTATATTTGTGGATTGATGAGTTAATCTTCCTAACAGGAGTGTGAAATGTGTGAAGACATGGGAGATGTTGCTGGGAAGCTAGATTGCAGTCAGCTGTGGAGAGCTTTGAATGTCAAGGTAACTAACATATATATGATGATGAATTAAAACTTCTGCCTTATTACTGTGGATATGGATTTATTACTTTGGATATTATATAATTGCTTCTATCTCTAGACATATTGATTATAAACGAAGAGTACATTGTTAGTAAATTAATGTTAATAAGCTTTTCAAAAGCATAAATGCATCTGAGATGACTTGAATGGTAGCAGCTCCAGAATTCATATCATAACGAAATGGCTTTTCAGTCTTAGTGTTGATGCTGAATTTACATAGCAAGCACGCTATTTTTACTGGAATTGTAAAGTCCATTTGAAGTGGCTTTGAGGAAGATGGTGGAGGTACTAGAGTGGCTAAAGTTTCTGAAAATCTGATTTGGGTAATTTAAAGCCTCTGAAAATCTAACTTGGACTGGGCTTGATCAGTTAAGAGGCTAGTAGGTTAAGGACTAAAGAACACGATGCTCATGCTCTATATCCAGGGATGAAGCAAGACATTAGATAACAAAATCTGAAACATTTATTTTATGTGTGCAGGAAGTAGTAGAAAAAGGCTCCTTGAATGTTATTGTCAACCTTCTGGAAGATGCCCATTGGATAATAGGATCAGAAAATGTAAATACTTTGTTATTAAAGGAAGCCAGGAAAAGAAGCATCCTTTAAACAAGTAAACATTCTTATGTCAGCCACTAAATAGTTTGTCTCCCCCAGAAAGTTTTGTGCTGCAGAGTTAGGAATCAAGGTTATAACATAATGTCAAATTAATGTCAAAAAGAAGCTCACAGTTATATCAGTAAACTTTCCCACTGAGGGGCTCACCTCTGAAAACCCTTTTGTCAAGAGAGGTTGACCTACCCCAAAATAATCTCAATAACCTCTCTTCTAAGAAAACAAAAATGCCTTTGTGAAAGGTGCCATAAAAATATAGTTATGTAGATTTCATTATCATTGCCCTTGCTCTAGTTATTAATAGCATATTTCTGAGATGCTTCATATATCCAAAATCTAGACAGGAGGTTAAAGTCTACTTGAATTATTGAATAGAAAACAGCATGTCACACTAAGGTCACAATTTTTAAGTGCCTGGGCCAAGCCACTTGGTGATTTTTATATAAATGATGAAAACATGACTATATTTCTTGATTTTTTTCATTCAAGTCTTTCTGCGCCTTCTGCTAAATGATGACTGAAATAGTATCCTTTATTTAATATTAAATTTCCCATGTACACTAGTCTTCTAAGGTAATTGTGTACATGTATCTTTATTATACTTTTATTATAACATGCTTTATATATGAAAGTTTCTATTACAGCATCTACCTCACAGAAGCTAGGAACATTCTACTAAGGTTAATTTTGGCTTTAAATTGGTGATAACTACATTGAAAATAAGTGAAATAAATCCCAGACTATCTTTACTAACTATAAGAAATTCCTACTTGGGCCTGCTTAGTGGTGCTCAGAAAAATAGGTTTGCTTTCATTGTGAAGATATTTCTAAGTCACTATTCCCTTTCCCTGTCCTGCTCTTATTCACCAAAGGTGGATATGCGATTAGTAATTTGTGAGATACAAAGTGTCTCCCTCCAAGAGAAACATTTTGGTATTATAAAAATCCAGTAGGTTCTGGCCTGTGGTTGGAATTCTGACTCTGCAACTTCCTCTTTGTTCTGAAGGAAGATTTTTAACTTCTCCAGGGTTTTGTTTCCTGGTTTATGCAATAGTTATAATAAAAGTACCTATACATAGTGTTGTTTGGGGGTTTAGAGGGAATGAACACATACATCTGGTCTATGCCATGTGCTCAGTAGCCGCTGCTGCTGCTGTTGTTATTGTTGTTGGGATACGACTAGAACTTACCTGTAACAAGTCAGCAGTCACAGATCCGAATCCACTGTTCTCGTACGCAGAGGCAGGTGAAGGATCATTCAAGTAGAGAGTTCTCAGAAGCTGCGCTGTATAGGTGGATGGAATTGTCAAAGTGGAGGCAGGGCAAAGGAAGAAAGGAGAGGCTAGAGCAGAATCCCTGAGGTGAAAGAGGTGGAAATGCAGGAGTAAGGGGGAAAATCAAATCAACATCAAGAATAGAATTGGGTCAGGCAGTGGGCAACTGAAAACACATTAAAAAGAACATTTTCCTTAGCAGAATCAGAAGCTGGGGAATACAGAACAGCAGGGAAGTGGACAATAATACTTACTGCTTACATGGGAACTCTGTAGGTTGCAAAGCACATTCACATCCATGGGTTCATTGTGAGGTAGACCCATTACTAAGCCCATTTTACAGCCTTCAGTTTCACTGTTTAGAAACTTAAAAGACCTGAAACCCCACTGATACATAAATTTATAACCTTCATATTTTAGAAATCACCTCGCTATATTTCTAACTATATATTGGAAAAGGGAAGCATATAATTGCCCAGACTTCCACCCTGTGGGGAAAGACTCACAATAAATAGCTTTTGCCTGTTCTTCTAGAGAGCCTGGAAGTAATAAGCCCCTTCCCCCAAGCACATCTGCACCGTCAGCATGGTCACTCATCAACTCCCGAGCAATCGTAAACCCTGACACTGGCTTGCCAGCTGCTGGACCAAGGCCACCAGGCAGTGCCAGAGAGGTTAATATAATGTGCCAAGATGTACTTCCCCTAAAGCCACAAATGCTGACTCTTCGGTACTTGCTAAGAGGGAAAATAGCCTCTTCCCTGCCAAGCAGGCTTCGTCTGGGAAAATTGAGCTCTTGGTCATCCAGGCATTTTAATGGACTCTATGAATCACTGATCAGCCAAGAAAGAATGTGAAAGAGCCTGGGGCCATGAGGCTGCTGATTGGCTCTTTCAACAAAGACAAATGGAGAGCCAGTCATTCTCAATGAAGCAGGCCACAAAAGAGATCCTTTCTGCTAATTCTGGCCTCTCCTGTTTCTGTCCCTAGAGGACCATGGAGGTAAAAGCTGCCATAAACCACAATTCCTTGCAGACAGCAAAAAAGAGTAGAGGAAACAAGGATGAATTGAATCATTCTGCATCCTTCAAAAAGTCTCAGCCTTGGCTCACAGCAGAAAAGAGAACCGAGATGACTGGAACCCTTATTTTTCACAAGCTACATCTAAATGATTGAGACATAACACAAATTAGAGATAACGGATCTTGGTTCTGGAAGGGAAATTAAAGGTCATTACTCTACCCAACCCAGACCATGTTATAAATGGGAAATTTGAGGCTGAGCAAGACAAAGAAAATTGTTCAAGGTCAGACTGTTTATTAAAGGCAGCAGTGGAACTAGAACCTGGGACTGTATTCTCAGTCCAGTGTTGTTTGAGTGTACCAGGAGGTATCCTGGACAAAAAGCAGAAAGCATAACATTTTACAAGCAACATATGAGGAGTTATAACACAGAACTTCTAGATAGTGATGCCTTCACAAACATAATAGATACTTAAACTAGAACAGAGGCTTGTATAACAGCATGACTTTCAACCAAACTGTAAGATATTGAGGAGTCAGTAATGAAAGCTCTTGTCATTTTGTTGCTTAACTGAGACCCAGATGGAAAGTTAGAAAAGATCTAATTATGATCTAATGCATATTAAGAGAACATTTGCTGCCAGACAAGATGAAATAATAAGAACCAGTTTATTCTCCCTCCTGAAAAAAAAATATGTATGTATACACAAAAAAATGATTTTCGAGTAACTGGACATTGAGCAACCAAGGACAGTGATTCCTGAGGATGAAAAATCAGATGAGCTCTTCGACTGCCCTCAGACTGAGGTTTCCAGGCTGGAGCACAGATCGGGTAACCCGGGTGGAGCCCCAAGCACTCCCTGAGCTGAGATTTTAGGGAGGCCAATGTGGCTAAACTCCATAAAGCAGAGTACTAGA
Source organism: Indri indri (assembly GCA_004363605.1). Classification (NCBI taxonomy): domain Eukaryota; kingdom Metazoa; phylum Chordata; class Mammalia; order Primates; family Indriidae; genus Indri; species Indri indri. The sequence continues at coordinate 11,386 of RJWJ010015706.1, forward strand.
GAGGAGAGAGCTACGCAATAAAAGAACTCTAGAGATTTTTAGAGAGTGTCCTGGGAGCCTTCCTCTGAGTACTGAACAGTGAAAGCATGTGAGGAAACAGGTGAATGGACAAATGATGGTATATCCACACAATAGCATATTATTCAGCAATAAAAGGGAACGAATTTATTAATGCCTGCAATAACATGGATAAACCTTAAAATAATTATTGTGCTCAAAAGAAGTCAAACAAAAAGTTCATATTGCGTAATTCCATTCATGTAAAACTCTATAACATGCAAACTAATGCATAATGACATAAAGACCGGTCATTGTCTGAGGAACAGTGAGGGAGCAGGCAATGCCAGGAGGAAGAAATTACAAAGGGGCACAAGGAAGCCCTGGGGGATCATGGAAGTGTTCATTATCTTGTTCCTGGTGATGGTTTCATGGAGTAACAATTGATGCAGATGTGTCCCAAGTTGGAATCACAGCTTACACTCTTGTGTCGAGCTTCTTGGGTTCAACACGTTTTTGAGGTTCATCTGTGTTGTGGGGTATTTTAATAGTTTATTCCTTCTTATTGGCAAATAGTATTCCATCGTATAAATATACCACAATTTGTTCATTTACCTGTAGATGAACATTTGAGTTGGTTGATGTTTTTATTATTATGAAAGAAATGCTAGGTACCCAGTGTATAGGTATTTTGTGGACATAAATGGAGTTCCTGGATCATATGGTGGGTGTATATTTAACTTTTAAAGAAATTGGAAAACTGTTTTCCAACTGGCTGTACAATTTTCACTTCCATCAGTAATGTATGAATGTTGATAGCTCCACATTCTCACCAGTACTTGATGTTATCAAACATTTTATTTTAGCCATTCTAGGGAGAATGAAGGGATACTTCATGCTAATTTTAATTTAATTTTTTCATAATAATTAATGATATTGATTATCTTTTCATGTGTTTATTGGCCATTTGTATATCTTCTTTTAAAAGGTGTTTGTTCAAACCTTTTACATATTTATTATTATTTCAATAGATTTAGGGGGTATAAGTGATTTTTGTTACATGGATGAATTGTATAGTGGTAAGGTCAGAGCATTTAGTGTACCCATCACCAGAATAGTATACATTGTCAACAACAGGTAATTTTTGATCCCTCACTCCCACCACCTTCCTCTTTTCTTAGTTTCCAGTGTCCACTATACTACTTTATGTCCACATATACTCATTGTTTAGATCCCATTTATAAGTGAGAACATGCTTTTACGCATTTTTATTGGATTGCTTGTATTTTTATATTGAGTTATTGGAGTTCTTTATGTTAGTATATTGGATACAAGTCCTTTGTCATATATTGAACATATATAGTGCTACATATAGCACATATATGTGACATGTGAAATATATGAGATATATATGTATATATCAAATAGTTTCTACCAGCCATGGTTTTACCTTTTTGTTTTCTTAATAATGTCATTTGATAAGTTTTTAATTTTGATAAAGTCCAATGTATTCCTTTCCTTTCTTTATCTCTCTCTCTGTCTCTCTCTCTCTCTCTCTCTCTCTCCATTTTCCAGTCAGTTCAACAGCTCCAGAATCTGATCTCTGCCTCCTCAGCTCAGCAGAACTATTTTTACTTGCTTTGGCTCCACCTCCTGGGCCAACAATCAGAAAGTTGTCTCCGGGTAAAGAGCCAGGGCAAATGTGGGGCTCCTCTCTTGTGTTGCCCTACTTTCAGATCTAATGCCTGAAAACAGTTGTCTCATATCTTTTTTCCCAGTTTTATATTAATAGCTGTTGTAGCAGAAGAGCAAATTGGATGGCAGTTATCCTGCCATGGCCGTATCCTGATCCTTCTGTTTAAAAATTATACTATCCAGCTAACTGATATTTTCCCATTTTTAGCACAATCATCTGCTAACTTTTATGACATTTCCTAAAACCCTTAAGAACTTTATCACCAGGATTTTTGGATTTAACATTGTCCTTGGAGCCATAATTAAATTTGAATGTTGTCCCTGGTATTTCTACCTACTTTTGCCATAGGAAGTCACTTAACTGCTGCCTTAGTATTTTGTCTATGAAATAAGGATAACAAAATTTCAGAGGTTTTATGGGAATTTAAGGGTATAATGCACCTAGTACAATGGCAAGTTTATGGTAGATATTCAACAAACAGTAGTATAGAGGTTAAAAGAATGGATTGTGGAGTGAGGAGACTTGATTTTGAAAACAAGTTATAGTCACAACACATATTGCATGTTTGGGTAAGATACTTATCCTCTCTAAACCCTAATTTCTCAATTATAAAATAGAAAGAGTAATGATATTAGTCACTACCTTATAAAATTGAGTTGAGAATTAAATACATACAAAGTACCTTCTGAGATTACTAACTCATGGCAGATGTAAAATAAATATTGCATGTTGTGTTATTATTCTCTTTCTTGCCCTCTTCTTTCCTCCACCCATCCCCTGCCATCATCCAGGGGTGACTTGTCATCACTCGTACATCATTTGGTCTATAAAATTCTCTGGCCATGGATGACTCTATTACTATAGTGACCTATGACTCTGTTTTCCTCTAGCAGCCCACACACTCAGCTCTAACATACAGTGAATCATTTCCTGAATGCAATTATCTTCTAAAAGTTATAATTCTAAATTCCACCTCTTTAATCACAACCTTCTTTCCTCCACCTCTCCCATCTTCGATCTCAATTTCCCCACTCCCCATGAAGTTCTGCCAGGCCTAGTTACAGAGAATAGGATTGAGGATAGCATGGCTGCCACCAGCCTCATCAGTTTCTACCTTTCGTAATCTGTTGGTTCCTGTAGTTGCTTAACCTTAGAATAAGACCTATAGTCTCATCAGACACATCTGATCAGCTGTGGCCTAATCAAGATATTAGTATTCATACGTGAATGTGAAATCCCCATTTCCCAAGAAAAGTTTATAGATGGGGAAAGTATCATTCACTTCTACACGTTTTACTCTTTAACTCTGTTAATATTCTCTTGGCAGAAGGAAAACACTCAAATAGTGAATATAATCAGATCATTTGAAAATAGCAAGAATGTTATGTTGTTGCTTTTATCCCTGGTTGCACATTAAAAACTCTGAGGGAGTTTTTTGGCTGATTTACACACTGGCAAATACTACAAATCAGTGTTTCCCCTCTCCCACCTGATTGCAAACCATTTGCCAGTATAACACTCCTCTAGCCTTTAGTTCGTTTTCCTTCACCTTACTTGTCCGTGAATCAGAAACTATGTGTAACTAGAAGCACTGTCCTTTTAATGTTGTTTCAGGTGAAAGTTTTCCCCCTATAGTTCGCCATGAAATTGTTCTGTGTCCTCTTCCTTTAAATAGAAATGGCTGCAGTAGTCCAGGGTGAAGTCAATAAATACCTTCATAAATATGGACTGACAGAGTTGAGAAGGCCCCACTTTCTATGCAAGTCTGTTTACTCTGATTTCCTCATTGGTCTGACAATTTATAATTATTGATCTAATTCTCATTGGCTCTCCAGACTCATCAGCAGTCCTTCCAGTTCTACAGAACAGGAGTTATTGTTTTCCATGTACTTTATTGCAAGAATGTAAAAGACAATAAAACTTATCCTAGGCAGGCATGATAACACAGAACATCAGAGAAGAAAATTGCCTTATAAGTCATCTAGCCCAAGGTCCTCATTTTTAAATGATAAAACATGCCCAATGAATTTAGGTGACTTACCCATGGTCATATCTACAGTTAGTGGCACAGTCAGGACTGTATATAACCCAGGCCTCCTCACTTCCAAGCTATTTTACTTTTTTCTATGCCCTTGTATCTCAAAGTGTGATCTTCCCACCAGCAGCACTGACATCACCTGGGAGCTTGTTATATAAATACAGCATCTCAGACTCCACTCCAGATCTACCAAATAAGAATCTGTATCTCAACAAGATCCTGAGGTTATCTGCATGTGCATTAAAGATTAAGAAGCACTAATCCATCCAGAAATTCCTCTTCTGAGTATATATTCAACAGAATTAAAAGCAGGGTCTTGCAGGGATATTTGTATACTCATGTTCATAGCAGTATCATTCACAAGAGCTAAAAGATGGAAACAACCCAAATGTCCATTGATGGATGAATGGATAAACGAAATACAGTATATACATATAATGGAATACTATTCAGCCTTAAAAAGAAAAATTCTGACCCATGCTACAACATGGATGAACCTTGTTTGCAAAGTAACATAATCCAGTCAGAAAATGACACATACTGTATGATTCCATACATGAGGTAGCTAATGTCAAATTCATAGAGAAAGAAAGTAGAATGGTGGTTTCCAGGGGCTGGGAGGAGAAGAGAGTGGCAAGTTGTTATTTAATAGGTATAGAGTTACAGTTTTGCAAGGTGAAAGAGTCCTGGAGATTGTCTGCACAATAATGTGAATGTACTTAACAGTGCTGAACTTGAAATGGTTAAAATGATAAATTTTACATTATGTACATTTTACCACAATTCAAAATTCTTTTTAAAAAAGCTTCATTTAAAAAAATCCATATCAACTTGATTCTGGTTTTCTGGAAGGTTTGATTCACCAACTGAAGCAGATGTCAAGTGGAGAAAAAAAAAATGAGTAAAAAGACTGTCAAAGTAAATTGAATAAAAACAATTTTCATTTATTTAAAACTTATTTTTACTAGACTTCCTACTACTGGCTCAGAATCCTCACAACAACCTTCAGATAGATATTATTTAATCCCACATGTTTTTACTAGGGTAACCAACTTGGCCTTGTTTGCCTGGACATTTTCAGCACTGAAAACCTCATGTCTCTCGTGAGGAAACCCCTCAGTACTGAGAAAACTGGGACAGCTGGTCACCCAATTTATAAATCTTAGAATTTTAGAAAGGCTATGCATCACCTAAGTAGAGCCAGGGTTCAGCCTCAGATCTGACTGACAAAAGAACCAAGAGAACGCCAATTAAATCAATAAGAAAAAGAGAGGAGTGACTACAAAACCTTTCGGCTAATGCCCTTGGATTATAATAAAGTAATATTACTTTAATATCTCTCACTACGGTTTGGGTTTTCATTTAAAAGAAATTTAAAATGGCATGCCAAATATCCTTAACTAACTAGCTTCTCTGTCCCTATTAAGGATGTTGTTTTGACCAGTGATATTCTGGAAAGTTTGCAGGATGCTGCCTTTCTAAAGCAATGACAAATCTCTGATCCGTGTGTTGTGTTTAGAATGACCACGGAGCACAGGGAAGCATCAACGGGCAATGACCCCAGGCATGGAGTATCATCAAGGCTGTAATCAGTTTTCCCCCAAAGCCTTAATAAAGGACTTAAGGGAGAAAGTCTAGGCTTTAAAAGTCATTGTAAACAAACAAAACAAAACAAAACAGAAACACCAAATCTGTAATGTCTGGCCGTGTTCAAAGTACAAGCTGACAATTAGGTGATCAAAGATGTTTGGATTGCAGTCAGAGATTAACCCTGTCTGATTTTCCTGTATTTACTGGGGAGGTGGCAGGGATGGGCAGGATGAACAATGAAGCCAAGGATTGGGGCTCACCTGAGATCCTGGTCATCCAGGTGAGCTGAGAAATTGCTGACTAATTCACACATCTACCCTACCTCTATATTCTTCATTCTTGAGTGCTAAAAAGAGGGATTATTAAAAAGGCAGGGCTGAAAGAACAAAGGGAGGAGAGGTGAAGGCTCCACTCCCTGGGGAAAAAAAGTTAAGAATGAGCACTGGCCAGAAATCATCTAAGAAAGAGAAACTGTCTGAGCTGCCGTTGGTATTTCAGAATAGGACAGAAAAGGTATTCTCTATATTTCATTATAGACCTGGGAATAACTACGATTGTGATGTTATAAATTCTGAGGAAACGTTGCCACTGCCCATGTTGCTATGTTTGTTTTTCATTCTCTTTACCTATTGAAGTTAATAATAAAACCCTAAGTCATGGGTAGAGGGAAGAAAACTGGTGAGATGGTGTTCTGTTCCATGACTGTCTCTGGATTAGGGTGGGTGGAGGGCTGAGAGAGAAATCTCCAGTAGTATCTGTAAAAAGAGGACAATAGAATGCTAGCTTCTTGAGCATAGAAAACAGAAAATATAGCTCTTAAATCTGCCTTTGAATGAAACAAAGAAGCAGCCTAGGACCAAAGCATTCCCCTTGAAGGTCTGCTGCAAAATTATCTTGTCCATTGAGAGACAAATCCTTCAGAAATGAGTGCAGCCAAGTTAGTGACTGAATAGAAATATCTCAATCTTTTTATTCCACAGCACATTTGACAAATGATGTTCACGTGCCTGGCAGACTCCCATGACTGTCCCCAGAGTTACTTCCCATTGCCTCTCTGGTTGCTGGAAAACCATTCTTCTTACTTTTGCAAACAAGATGCAAGTGAGTGAGAGGATGTTATACCTTTATTCCCTCAAATTTATTATATGACAACCAAAACAGGGCAAACTTAGCTTCAACTCTTAATTCTTTAATTATCAAGTCAAAAATGACTTGCTGTCACACAAAGACTTATACATGCATGTTCATGACAGCATTATTCTCAATAGCCAAAAAAATGGAAACAACCCAAATGTCCATCAGTTGATAAACAGATAAACATAATGTGGTATATCCGTGAATATTATTCAGCAATAGAAAGGAACAAAGTACTAAAACATGGATGAACCTCAGAAACATTATGCTAAGTAAAAGAAGCCAGACACAAAATTGCATATTATATGATTTCATTTATAGAAATGTCAAGAAAAAGCCAAGACAGGAAGTGGATTAGTGGCTGCCTGGGGCCGGGGTGAGAATGGGGAGTAACTGTAAGCGAGCATGAGGTTTCTCTTTAGGGTGCTGGAAATAGTCTAAATTAGATTTTAGAGATGGTTATACAACTCTCTAAATACATTAAAATTCATTGAAGTGTACACTTTAAAGTGTGTGAATTTTATGGTATGTAAATTATATCTCAATAAATTATGTTGCAATAAGAGAAAACTTACTTGAAATAAAACAAAAGAATGGCTGGTGACATTGAGCATGATTGACAGAGACTGGCCTTGCATGTCTCCCCAATCTCCTACCACCAAAGCTGTTCTCTGGCATCTCCTGGCACTCAGTTCAGGATTTTAAAAATCTTCTCTGTCTCCTTTATTGACAGACTGTGGCACCATCCTCTGTGGCACATTATCACATCTTTATAAATATAATCAACCCCATTACACTTGCAGGATTGTGTGAGTGTAAGCAATCTATCCTAGCAGCAGAGAAACCAGGAAGTGTTATGCATGGCTTAGTCTCAAGGACAAAATATAGAAAACAAAGTGTGCAATGTGTTGTTGTTACTTACCTGTTGTGTATCCTTGGGGCATTTTCTCCACTGGGAAAAAAATGGTAATGATAATCTTTCTGGTAATTAGAGATTGTTTGTAACAAAAATATTTTATATGTGTGAAATGAGAATATAAAGGCAATATTTTCTATTGACAACTGATATGTTTATTGTTATGACTTGAAAACTCACAGTTTTAACAAATTCCTACTGCCATATACATACCTGAAAAAGTGTAATAAACATATTGTAAGTTTATAATAACTTTTGAGGTAGTACCATGCTATGAAACAAAGTTTAGCATGTTTAAATTTTCTTTAGCTTACATATCTGACTAAAAAATCTTTTAAAATCAAAAATATGGAAGCTGGAAGGGAACCAAAATATCTTCCAGCCAATACCTGTAGCTTAGGGAATGAAGGACTATTGTAAGCAACTTGCTCCAATCTTGCAGAATAGTGAAGGCAATTTAGGAATGAGAACCTAAGTCTCCTAACTTGGAATTATGTGCTGTTTCCATTGTATCTGTATCTCACAGAGTATACATGTACACATGTACACGAGTATACATGAGAAGGGTGCACAATGGATTAATAAGAATAGGAGAGGAGCTTCCCCTCAGAAACAGAACTGAACATGTGTCTGTGTGTGTGTGTGTGTGTGTGTGTGTGTGTGTGTGTGTGTGTAAACATAGAGAGAGGAAGATAGAGAGATTTCTTGCAAAGAATTGACTCAAGTGATTATGAAGGCTGAGAAGTCCCACAATCACCACTTGCAAGTTGGAGTCCCAGGAAAGTGAGTGGTGACTGAATCTGAAGGCTTGAGAACCAGGGGGGCTGATGTCAATCCCAGTCCAAGGGCAGGAGAAGATCCAGGTTCCAATCCAAGCAAGCAAGCAGGAAGCAAAATGGGATAAATTCTTCCCCTCTCTACCTTTTGTTCAATTCAGGACCTCAACAGATTGGATGATACATGCACACATTGGAGAGGGCAATCTACTTTACTGAGTCCACTGATTCACATATTAACCTCATCCAGAAACACTGTCACAGACACGCTCAGAAATGATGTTGCACCTGGGCACCTTTTAGCCTAGTCAAATTGGCGCATAGAATTAACCATAGCAATACCTCATATTCAATTAGAAAGAATTAAGGTAGGGAATGGCAAACTGTCATTCTGTGGACTAAATCCAGCCTATAGAGAAGTTTACTTGACCAATATGGGCATTTAAAAATTTAAATTTAGTTGTCAACTTTCAGAATTTGGAGATTTTTCATATAAATTCAAATTTCCAGTTTTTTAAGAAAAGCGGAGCTTTTATAACCCTAGGTCAGTGTTATTATTCTATGACAGCAGTCACTAGAGATGAATGGTAGCTGCCCTGTTTTAAAGGTATTTTCCTTCTCCTTTGTGTAGGCATTTGAGTTTGTGACACTGAATTAAGGGATCTGAGAATACTGACTCTTAGATTGCGTATGTCAAGTTGGAACTTCTGGGACAGATACGTGGAGCTCAGAGATTGGTTGGCTCAATTCTAACCTCTCTGGTTGGGTATAATTTATGCAAAGAACAACTGTTAGGAATATGTATCTGCAACAGATTTATTAGGGATATACTAGGACTAATTTAGGATTTGGGTTTTTTTCAAAGAGAGGGTACCAGATATCCTGGGACAGGTTTGCTCTCGCTATTTGTGGGGCCCAGAGTCAGAGTACAAATAAAGGCCCATGTACTGTATGTCTAAATTTTTAGAATTTGCAAACTTTAGCAGACTATTAAGCAAACTAAAATCCTATCTTTCATTGAAAAATGTACCTACATAACATAAAGGCCTGATTTAAATTTAAAATTCTCAAACACACTGGAGTTCCGGAGCAGGACAAGGTAGCATGGAGAGAGCTCAGCTCAGGATACTGCCCCACAGTTCATCCCCACTCTTTCTACCCTGTCTCCATCCCCTATCAGGTGGCCCTTTGGAAGAAGGACATGATGAAGAATCCAGTGCAGTCCCTGGAAAATTGTCTGGCACACAGGACAAAGTCTAGAAGTGGGTTATGAGCACCAAGAGGTCACATTCCCTTGACTGCAAGGACTCCTGTACCATAGGGAGGCATGCAACCATCGAATGATTAGTGGGGGTGATTTCCAGCAGAGATCAGTAAACTATAGCCTGCAGGCCAAATCTAGCCCACAGCCTGCTTTTGTATGGCCTTTGATATAAGAATGAAAGGGTTGTAAAAAAATACAATAAAAAGTAGGTGACAGAGACCCTAAGTGGCCCACAAAACCCAAGGCATGTACTATCTTGCCCTTTACAGAAAAAGTGTGCCAGCTCCTGTATTAAAACCCAGGTTAAGCTCCCCTCTTACTTGAGTGTGAGGGCAGTGTACCCTAGGATAACCCAGATCCCTCAAAAACCATCATGGAGCCAATTCGAAGTCTACTTGCGCCCTCCGAAATTCCTCAGTGACCCTGGAACCAGGTACCGTTTTAGTTAAGCGTAAAAAGGACTCTTCCTCTTTCCCGCAGCAAAGAAATTCAGGCGTTTAGCTGAATCTCAGCAAGTTGGGAGTTCAATAGCCTGGAGACCTGAGTGATTAAATTCCACCTTTGCTTCTCCTCTGTGTCTCTCTAAGGAGAGAGACAGATGGTGTGTCAGGTGAAAGCAGATCATGTGGAGATGAGTGTCTCCGACACTGGCTCCGAGGCAGTTTTATATGAGGCCAGTGGCCTTGAATGGAATCAAATACTTATATTAAAGAGAAGGCAGAAGGGAGTTACCACATCGCGAAGCTGCAGCATCTTACCTCACAACCTGACTGAGGCACTGTGATCTGCTGTTTCCTCACACCACATGAAGCAACACTTTCCCAAAGGAAAATAGGCTTTTCCTTCTCACAGACAGATGTCACTTTAAATCCCTCAGCTGAGCTCAGAACAAAGAAACCTCAGAGAAAGTCATTCGTGACCTTTGAGGTTGATCTGATTTTCTTATTCACAGCAATAGAGAGGGCTTTTATTTTTTTATAAGCAAAGGCAAAAGCCCCCCTGTAACTGAACGAGTCGGAAGAGTAGGAGGTTGAATTTTACAGGCTTTCTTCAATGAGGAATAGCTTTATTTATTAATAATATAGGAAGCCTTGCTGCTATCTAGTAGAGAATAGGCTGTAAAATTCCAAAATCAAAAAACTACAGAGAATAATATAATATTAATAAATACACATGTACACACACATAGATGGGATAAGATTTTGTCTTAATTGCTTCAGATCTTTTTAAAATGTCAATGTCAATGTAAATGTAAAATGTAAATGAATTCTTCTTTTTGCCCACCTTTCCCCATAGTCCCATTAAACCTATAAGTCTGATAAATAACATTAATAGATTCTTAATGCTGAATTATTGCTCTTTTCTTTGACTAAATCTTATTTGCTCAAATTTTTATATATGTAGTGCTGTGCTAAATTCTTTTTTCTCTAATATTATTTAGAATTTGTGCATTTATATTCATTGGTAATATTCGACTATAATTGTAGCCTTAAAAATGAGTTAGGTAACTTACCTCTTTTTTCTATTCTCTGAAACGGTTTGCATATGAAAGGAATTATCTTTTTCATTTAGGTTTGAAGAAATTTGCCTATAAAACTGTTTTACTATTAATTCACTTAAAGATTTCAATCTGTCAGTTTTTAAATACCTTCTTTAATCAACTTTATCATTTATGTTATTTATATTTTCTACCTCATCCAAATTTTTTAATTTATTAGCAAAAATTATTCATTGTATTGTTTGCACAATTTTTAAAAATAAAAACTATACTTTTAATATTTTCCTTTTCATATTCTTTTCTGTATTTATTTGTGATTTTTTTCCTTTTCTGAATTGATTTTTTCAGATAAGTCTGTTTTATTATTCAAAGAATCAGCTTTTTACTTCTGATAATTTCTTCCTTTTTTCCTTTTCATTAATTTCTGATTTTATCCTTTTTTACATTCTTTCCATTTGCAGATCTTTTATTTTCTAGCTTTTTGACTTGAAATCTTATCCCATTTGTTTTCAGTATTCCTTTAAAATAAATGCATCACACAATTTTTATATGCAGTTCCTTTATTTTGTTCAAAACTAAATATTTTCTATTATGATTACTTCTTTAACTTATGAGTTGTTAAATGTTGCTTTCCTTTCAAATGAATTTGTATTATTTTTTAAACATTTAATTTAATTCCTTATATCATTGTTTTTACAATTAAATGTGTTCTGTGTGATATCAACTCTCTGGAATCTATTGGGAGTCCCATTGTGCTATTACAGAAGGTCAATTTGGGGGAATTTTTTTTTTGCGTGTGTATGCTTGAAAATAAGTTAGGCTTTCTATTGTTTTGTGCTAAATTCTATATAGGTTTTGGATCAAGCTAATGTATTATTCATATTACTACAGTGCTACCATGGGTTTTTTTTTGCAAAAACTATCAATTTCTGAAAACATTGTGTTAAAATCTTCCTATGTGATTGTATTAATGTAGTAAATAGTATTGATTTCCTATTGTTAAACTGCCCTTTCATAGTAGTTTAGAAATAAATCCTAATAGGTTATGATTATCCTTTTTATTCACTTTATTCTGTTTGCTAATGATTTGTTTAGGATTTTGTTTCCATGTCCATAGGAGAGATTAGCCTGTATAAATTTCCATTCTTTCCGATATCCTTGCAATAAAATGAGTTCGGATGCCTCCTCTCTTTTTCTTTCTTTGCAAGATATTTATAAAGTTGTTATTATTTATTTCATAAATGTTTGGAAGATTTATCAGAGAAACCATCAAAGCCTGTAGGGTATTTGTTTGTTTGTTTTGTGGAAAGGTTTTTGAAAATGGATTCAGTTTTCTTGATAGGCATAAAAGGATTCAAATGTTCTCTTTCTTCATGGGTCAGTTTTGATAAGTTCTGCTTTTCCAAGGAATTTGTCTCTTAGTCTGTTTGTTTTGCTGGAAAGGAATGCCTGAGACTGGGTAATTTATAAAGAAAATAGATTTATTTGGCTCGTGGTTCTACTAGCTGTACAAAAAGCATGGTGCTGGCATCTGTACCTGGTTAGAACCTCAGGCTGCTTCCACTCATGGTGGAACGCAAAGGGGAGCAGGCATGTGCAGAGATCACATGGCAAGAGAAACAGCAAGCAAAAGGGGAGGAGCCAGACTCTCTTAAGACAACCAGCTCTGGAGAGCTAATAGAGTGAGAATTCATTCACTCCCCTCCACACACAGGGAGGGCATTAATCTATTCAAAAGCGATCTGCCCCCACAACCCAAATACCTCCTATTAGGCCCCACCTACAACAGTGGGGATCAAACTTCAACATGAGATTTGGAGAGGTCAAACATCCAAACCATAGCATTGTCCATTTCAGTGAAATTCTCAAATTGGCAAGAAATTGTTCGTAATATTTTTTACTATCTTTCGTCTGTAGGATTTATAGCCTTGTCCCTATTTTTATCCTTAATAACAGTAACTTGTGCTTTTTCTCTTTTTCTTAATTAGTCTTGTTAGGGATTTATCAATTGCAGTAAGTTTTTAAAGAACTTTTGGCTTTGTCATTGTTGTTTTCTATTGTGCATTTGCTTTCTACTTAATCGAGTAATGCTTTATCTTTATTATTTCCTTCCTTCTATTTTCTTTGAGTATGATGTCTTGTTCTTTTTCTCTTATGAGATAGAACATTGATTTTCAGTCTTTCTTATTTTCTAATATGTGCATTAAGTGCCATAAATTTCTCTCTAAACACTGTTTTAACTTAAACACAAAAATTTAATATATTGTATTTTCATTATTACTCATTTAAAAATATTTTCTAAATCCATTGAGATTTTCTCCTTAAAACATGAGTTATGTAAAAGCACATGACTTAATTTCCAAGAATTTAGAAAATATTTTTGCTATTGATTTAGAGTTTAATTCCACTGTTGTTTGAAAGTACACACTACATAATTTTAATCCTTTGAAATGTGTTGAGACTTGCTATGTGGCACTGCATTTGGTACCTTTTGGTAAAAGTTTCATGTGCACCTGGAAAAATTTGTGCATTCTTTGGAAGATGGGTGCGATCTTTACAAACGTCAATTTGGTCAAATTAAATCATTGTATTATTCTTTAAAAAAAAAAAAACCTGCTTGTTCTATTGGTTACTAAAAAAGTGTGTCAAAACGGCCAATTACAATTGTGTATTTGTCTATTTCTCCTTCTAGCAGTGTCAAATTTTCCTTTATACATTTTGAAGTTATGTTATTAGGTATATACAAATTTTTACTTTTTTTTCACTTTTTCCTGGGAATGACATCTGGTACAATATTATTAATAAATGGAAGTGATGATAGCACCATTCTTATCTTGCTTTGTATCTCAAGAAGAAATTTTTTAATATTTCACTATTAAATTTGATGTTTGCTGTAGCCAGTTTATAAAATATTTTTTGTAAAATTAAGGAAGTTCCCTTCTATTCACAGTTTGATAAGAGTTTTTTAGCAGTTTAATGAATTTTATCAAAAAATTTTCTCCGTCTGTCAAGGTACTGTAATTTTTTCACTTTCTATTAATGTAGTGAAGCATATTTATTGACTTTTTTAAATGTCACACTATCCTTGATACCTAGAATAAATTCTACTTCATCATGATGTATGCATTTTTACATTCTGTTTAATTTAATTCATTAATCATTTCTTTCAGTACTTTGTCTATATTCTATATTTTTATTCTCAGGATTTTTGTCTCTGGTCTATGTTTTTTCTTCCTGGTAACATTCCTGTCAGGTTCTCAAATCAAGGCTGTGCTGGACCATAAAGATTAGAGAGTAACTCCCCAGTTTTTAAAACCATGAAAGAATTTTGTGAGATTGATTAAAAACTCACCAATGAAGCCATCTGAGCCTGGAGGTTTGTTTTGTTTTGTTTTGCTTTTCATTGTTTTGCGTGTGTGTGTGTGTGTGTGTGTGTGTGTGTGTGTGTGTGTGTGTGGTTTTTGGTGTTTTTTGAGGGTAGAGTTTCAAATAATCGATTCCATAGCATATACGAGTATTCAGGTATATTATTTTTCCTTGGTCAAATCTGACAAGTTGTATTTATCAAAGAATTTGTTTATTTCATCTAAATTGTCAAATTTTGGCATGAAGTTGTTCGTACTATCCTTCATCATCCTTTTGAAATCTATAGCATCTATAGTGATGTCCTTTTTTCAATTTGTTCTTAATTAGCTTTATTAATGAATTATTTGTGGTATTAATCTTTGCAAAGAATCAAACTTTGCTCAAATTATTTTCTCTGTTATATACATATATGTTTCTACTTCATTTATTTCAACTCTTATCTTTAATACTTCCTTTTACTTTCTTTGGGTGAAATTTTCTGTTTTGCTTTGCTTCTAAGCTTCTTAACATAAAGTCTTAAAATGTGGATTTTAAGTCTATCTTTCTTTCAAATATGTGGGGTTTTTTTGAGTTTTTAAAATATTTTACTTCCTTAATTTAGACTGGATATAAATTACATATTTCTGTAAGCAAAGCCAATTTTTAGCGTTTTATTTTGACATGATTTTATATTTACGGAGCATTTTAAAAATAATAAAGTTTCCGTATACCTTTCATCCAATTTCCTCTAATGTCAACATCTTACATAATGATACATTTATCACGAGAAATTAACATTGGTAAAATAGATACTATTACTTAAATGAGACTATTCAAATTTCTCCAGTTTTTCCACTAATGTCTTTTTTCCATTCGAGGATCTAATCCAGGATGCCACATTACATTTTATTATCATGTCTCCCTAGCTGCCTGACAGTTTCTTGGTCTTTCCTGGTCTTTCATGACCTTGACACTTTTGAAGCGTTAATAGTAAACTTAAATGCATATTATAAGTGACAAAAGCCTTCATAGTTTTGCCCTTTCCAGAAAGTCAAATATGTGTTTTTAATCCTATAAACATGCTTCTTACTTGGCACTGTTTCCACCATAACGGTTAAGTATCACATATCACATTATCTTCATTATCTTTCAGTCAACAATATTTTATTATTTTATTTTTATTTTCTCTTTGTCCCACACATTATTTTAAAGTGTACTATTCTGAGCCAGGCACAGTGGCTCATGCCTGTAATCCTAGAACTCTGGGAGGCCAAGTTGGGAGGATCGCTTGAGGTTAGAGTTCAAGACCAGCCTGAGCAAGAGCAAGACCCTATCTCTACTGAAAAAATAGAAAAATTAGCCGGTCTGTGCCTGTAGTCCCAAGTACTCAGGAGGCTGAAGCAGGAGAATTGTTTGAGCCCAGAAGTTTGAGGTTGCTGTGAGCTAGGTGCAGGGATTTCTAGTTATCTTTTAGTGATTGAATTCTAGTTTAATTCAACTGTGGTCAGAGAAATTATTTTGAATGATTTAAACCCTTTGAAATTTCTTAAAGTTTACTTTATGATTCAACTTATAATCAATTTTGGTAAACTTTTCACGTGCACTTGAAAAGAATGAGTATTCTGTCATGTGCAGGGTTTCATATATATAAATTAAGTCGGTTTTATGATTACTTTAATAACTTCTATACTCTTACTGAGTTTACTTTTGCTTGTTTCATTGTACATAAACAGAAATGTGTTAAAGCTTTCCTTTATGATTATAAATTTTATAATTTTTATAAAATTATAAAAGTTCTTATTTTAAACCCGTTAATTTTTGCTGTATATATTTTGAAGCAATAATATTAGATACATTAAAATTTGAATTGTTATAACTTATTGGTGAATTGACCCTTTTGTCCTTACAAAATATCTGTCATCATCTTCAGTAATGTTTTTGTCCTTAAAAATGTACTTTATCTGGCATTTGCATTGTCACACCAGCTTTTTGGTTAGTGTGTACATGGTATATCTTTTTGCATTGTTTTACTTGGAACCTATCTATGTCCTTGTATTTAAAGTGTCCATTATATAAATAGTATGTAGCTATTATTATTTTAATCTACTCTAACAATATTGTCTTTTAATAGAAGTATGTAGAACATTTACATTTAATGTAATTTCTGATATATTTAGGTTTAATGGCACAATTACTCTTTGTTCTATTTAACTCACTTATGTTCTTTATTCTTTCTAGCCTTATTTTTTTAATTAATCAAAAATTTACTATTCTATTATTTCTCTCCTAATAAGTGGGTACTTATATATTTCTTATTCTTTGAGTAGCTACCCTAGATAACACAGCTTATATTCTTATTATAGCCTAATACAATTTATTACTTTTTACTACTTCTCCAGTATTGCTAGAATATAACATATCAACCTCATTCATCTTCTCTTTGACTTTTGCATTATTTTTTTCATGAGTTTTTACCCTAAATATATATATTTTTATGAAGTTCATATACATTGAAATTCACCTACAAATTTTCTCTTTCCACTATTCTTTTTTCCTTTCTGTATTTCTATACTCCTGTATTATTTCTTGTATTGAACATTGCTAGTAACAAATTCTTTCTCTTTTGTCCTCTTAAAATATATCTATTTCTCTTTCATTTTGAAGAACAATTCTACTGGGTATAGAATTATAAGTTGCTAACTATCCTTAGGTACTGTAAAGTTATCATACTATTTTCTTTTAAATTTTATTATTTCTGTTGAGAATTTAGTTGTAAATCTTTTTTTTTTTTTTTTTTTGCTCTTTTAAGAGAATATTTTTCTTTTTCCTTCCTCACTTTAAAATCTTTTTAAAAAATTTGTTTTCAGAAAAATTTGTTTTGTGGCTGTGGGTGTTTATGGGTTTTTTCTTTGTATTTATTCTGTTTGTAGTTGTAGACCTTCAGTCTATACCCTGATGTCTTACATCAGTTTGGAAAATTCTTGTCCTTATCCATTATCTCTTCGAGTATTATTGTGACCCGTTCTTTTTCTCTCCTTTCCTGGGACAGCAATTACACGTACAGCATGTCTTCTGTGTCCCATATGTCTTTTACCTTCGTTTCTCTATTTTTCATTCTTTTTTCCTCTGTGTTTCAAACAAAGAAATTATTTGTCTCTTCATCAGCCTTATCCATCTTTTCCTCTATTTTATTCCACATAATAATGAATTATTTTAAGGTCTTTGTCTTTTAACTCCAACATCTAGGTACTCTATAGATTTGTTGTTTCCTCTCTCTTGAGTTTTTGGTTTTAAGGTCTTGTGTGTTGGCATGCCTGGTTTTACTTTTATTTTACACGAATGCTGAATATTATATATGAATAAAATGCAGAATCTCTGCATAATGTTATCTTCCTTCAGAGGAGTTTTAGTTTTCTTCTGGCTGGCAGATACAGTACAAGCAGATGACTATGATCCAGTTGGAGTTTCAGATATTTTGAGGTTGTGTTTCAGGCTTTTTGATAACTTGTCTATTCTTAATTTGTCTTTATATCTAGGACATAATCCTTCTATCACCCCAACTGGAAGCCCTGGGTATAGTCCAGATGTCCTTCTCCCTGACAAACCCTTAACTCCTATTTTCCTCTCCCTGTCTTAGACAGCTCAGGCTGCCATAACAAAATATTAAGACTGACAACTTAAACAACAAAAATCTGTTTTCTCACTGTTTGGTGGCTAGAAGTGTGAGGCCAAGGTGTCAGCATGGTCAGGTTCTGGCGAGGACTGTCTTCCTGACTTATAGATAGTCGACTTCCTGCTATGTCTTCACATGGCAATTTCTTGGTGCATGTATATGGAGAAAGAGCCTAGTCTCTTTCTTCCTCTCCTTATAAGGTTACTAATGCCATCATGAGGGCCCCACCTCATGACCTAATCTAACCTGAATTGCCTCTCAAAGGCCCCATCTCCAAATACTATCACATTGGAGGTTAGGGCTTCAACATACACATTTGGGGGAACATAAACATTCAGTCTGTAATATTCCCAACCCAAAGAGACTGTTAGAATTTCTGCTTAGCATTTTAACCTTTAAGCAGCTACGTTGTGCTTGGTATTTTTCCCCATACATGCAGTTTAAGAATGTCAAATGCCTTGGTGGGAATGCTGTGTAGAATGTTGGGCTTACTTCTCTAAAGTTTGGCTTTCTTCATTATCATGACCCCTCACATTATAGCTGCTTTGGTTGCTCCCTGGAGATTTTCAACATCTGTGTTGTATATTTTATTCAGCTTTTATAGTTGTTTTCAGCAGAAGTTTAGTCTGATGCAAACTATTCCTTTTTCATCTAGAACCAGTAGTACATTCTTTTTTTTTCTGAATTGAATAGATGAGAAGGAATACATAAATGCAAGACAAATATTCTTTCTAGTAATAGGATTACATAATTAGGAGAACTTTTCTTGTGTTCTCTAGGAATTCATAATGCAAATGGTATTGATTATTCCCTTATTTATTTATTTCTAATACTCAAATTAATTTCATTTGGGAACTATTTGACAGCAAAATTCTATGTACCCAAATTGTACATTTACTCTTTGAATCTATTTTATTAAACGTCATATAGATAGGAAGAGGGGATTGAAAACTAAATTTGGACTAAAATGGCAAAGAGTGTCTTTGACTCAGTCACCTCATGTAGCTATTATGAAATAAGGGAAAGAATGAAACTAACTCGTCTTTGAGTAGCAAGGCTATAGCTCTTGGAAACAAAAACTGTAATTAGTATTTTCCTGTTTCTACAACATCCAGGGTTCTATACGAAAATAGATAGATAGATAATAGAATGTAAAGAAAGATATGAACTGAAGCATGAAAAGAAGAATATTTCAAATTTCTACCTACTATCCCACCAAGAATGAAAATTTACAAAATTTTCAAGGTAATGTCTTTATTAGCCAATTAACAAGCACATTAATTAGATGTCAAACCATTCTCAAGATATTATCAGAGAGTCTCAACATATATATCCAATCCAAATATGCAATCTATAAAGAATGGGCCATGAAGTTTTATTACTGTTACATCTCAGTTTCATGTGTTACTATGCTATTTCTCACCAGACTTTAACAAATTACTGTCACCTACACGGCATTAAGATAATTTCTTATTGAAGATAAGTAGCAAGAGCAAAACTACTTAGCACTTGACTAGTACTTTACATAGATTAATCCACGCTTGGCAAGTATTATCTTGTTCTCATTTTAACAATTGGGAAAATGAAGACAAAGAAAGATTAACTCTGTCCAGGAGAATGAGCAGTAGTAGCTTAAAGAAAAAACTGTGCCTAGATAAACGTCCCATTTCTAAGATGTACTTCCTAAACCAAAACTAAAAAAAATCATCAAACCAAAGCAACTAACCAAGTAAGTAAATAAAATAACTCATATTTAACAAGGTCAGACAGATTTTTTTAGCTCTTGACAGAAGAGACTGGGGAAAATTATTTATAAGATAAGTTATAAGATAAGTTATTTATAAGATGTAGACTATTTCTACCTTCTAAGGGATAAGGGCTTGAACTTTCTGGAGATAATTACCTTACTTGAGGGGAGGGGTATGTGGAGAATCTACCACTAGAAAGGAACCATCCATTGTTGTTAGAGAAGACTTTTCATGTGCAGTATAGTAGTAACCCAAATACCAAGCTTCAAATTGAGAAATTAAAGTTCTGGTCAGTAATATAAATAGGATTAATTTTTAATAGATCTTTATCATTCCAGATTATGTTAATGTGCTTTATGCGTATGTATTTTTGGTGGACTTGGGTAGATGTGCATGCTGTTACTCCAAGTGTTGCACGCAAGAGATCAGGATAGGATCTCAAAAAGAGTTAAAAGGTTGTATAGACCTGGTCATAGCATTATAGTGGAGAATGGTCTTTGAAATGAAAATATATATTGTTCAACCTGACTGAAGGACTAAAGTCTTACGGATGGTGTTATTCAGATCAAATAATCTAGATTTGGAGGATTATAATGATGCTGAATACTTGAGACATATGCTGATGAGAATTATAAGATATCACATAGTCCAATATATTTTGGATATGAAAGGGCTAAGAACATATCACTGTGTATAGAGTTGGAATTCCCTCTCACGGGACATGCCATTCCCAGTGACATTTTTTCTGGCTGGCGAATAGTCAGTCCTGAATGAGGATGACTGTAGGAGGTGGGACTTTGACTGGAGGGAGAAAACTATTTGCAGAGAGGAATTCAAGGAAATGGGGCTAGGATTCTGGAGAAGGGGCCTCCCATTGGGGAAACCAGTCTGCATCCTATCACAGCTACAATCCAGAGATTAGATAGCCTGGCAGACCCATAAAACAGTGAGATCACAGGTAGCTAGATAAGAAGTTACAGACTGAAGGATCAATGACGAGGGTCTTAGGACCATGGTCTTTTTCTTAGAGCAGTATATCCATGTTTAACTTCTCTGTGTTGTGCTTGCTTTGGCAGCACATATACTAAAATTGGAACAACACAGAGAAGATTAGCCTGGCCCCTGTACGAGGATGACATACAAATTCAAGAAGCATTCCATATTTTTTAGGTCATCATCCTAAGTGAAATAAGCCTAGCACAAAAAGACAAATAGCACATGTTCTCACTTATATGTGAGAGCTAAAAAATTTGAATACAAGGAGGTAGTGAGTGGAAAAATAGATACCAGAGAGTGGGAAGGGTGAGTAGGGGGCAGGGCAGAGGATGAAAAGAAGTGAGTTAAAGGGTACAAACACACAGTAAGATAATAGGAGTAAATTCAATGCTTGATAGCAGAGTAGGAGGACTATACTTAACAAAAAGGTATTGTACTCAGCTGATGGACACACTGAATACTCAGACTTGATCTCTATGCATTGTATACACATAACAAAATTTCTCATGTACTCTACAAATTTGCACAAATAAAAAAATTTAAAAAACAAAACAAAAAAATCCTCCTTAAACCACCAGATTCATTTTATTTTTGTTTTTTTTTCCACAAAAGTAACTGTCCCAAAGTTTTAAAAATAAAGTTCTCTGAGTTGTAATTTCCTCCAGTTATCATCAGACCTTTAATAAAAGCCTTTAATTACTATAACATCGTCTTGGCTCTCACCTCTTGATGGAAGGGTCTCCACTGGTGTCTGACTAAAGTGTTGCTGAGAGAACAGCAAAACCTAAGCAAAGTTTACAGGGTAGCAAGAAGCAATGCTCCAAAGCAAGAACCAGACAGATAACTAGAGTGTCACACAGCAACCTGGATGGAGTAGGAACACCTAACCAGTCGAAGGAGGGGATTCCAGAACTCCTTGGGAAGGGTAGGCTTGTTAAAGTCTAGTCTTCCTGCACAGAAGTGTGATGAAGATCCTTGGTAGTGGTTTGGTATTAAAGTTCAGAGGCACCTCACAGACAGGAATTCTGGGACACTTGAAGAACACAACAGAAAAGTTAAAATTGCAAACTACAGAGAAAAATAAAAACTTACTCCATGCCTTTCATTTATTCGTGATGCTTTGTTACTTTTATTGTTGAGTTTTTATTGCTGTAGTTTTTTGTTTCTTTTGCAATACAATGATCAATTTTCATTTTAAACTAAGAGTGACTTTTTTCAGATTTACATTCCATATGATTAGACTAATATTTCAAAACAAATAGCTGTTCTTTAATGTTAGAGTCAAAGACAATATTTCCTTTCTTTGAAATCACATGTATTTCACTTGCGTGACTAATTATGATGAATAGTAAAAGTTATTAGCTGTTGGTCATTACACATGTTTACCTTAACAAATACACACATATATCCAGATGTATACTTTCGACTGATTAAAATTAATTTACTTGTTTATTTGAGCCATTGTTTTTCAAAATTCCAAGGATTTAGGATTGTATCATAATAACATGAGGTACATATTAAAAATACAGATTCCTGGGTCATAACCCCAACATTCTGATTTAGGAGGTTTAGTCTAGGGCTCAAACACCTATGTTTTAATAAATTCCATGGTGTTGATTGTGACAATATTTGAGAATCACCGCCAGAGGCTTCTCCATGTGATGAACATTTATGTCTTTAAAAATTCACAGCTTTTTCAATCACTGTAGATGCTCAGAGCTAAAACATTGGAGTGTTTCTTATGTAAATACAAAATCAAAAACTGACACAATACAAGGAGAGTCAGGTTTTTTACCAGTACAGTAAAACCATTTGAATTTATATTGAATTGCTGATCATTATGAAGTTTTAGCCCCACTTTATCGCATTGTGATATCACTTGAGATAAAGTCTTGAGTAACTTCTGCCAATCCCCCATGCTCCAATCACTGGCTCATACCTCTGCCAATGCTCACCTTTGAAACAGCTCCCAAAGAGGTAAAACTGAGAATTTCTCCACTTTGTGCAAATCCTGAGAACTGGTGCTTCCTTCTCCTTCCCTGTTCTCTGACCACTTGGCCATTGTGGATGTACTCACAACATGGTATAATGATTTTTCTCTTAGACCTAGAATTTCCAGCCAGTCAATAACACCTAACAATTGCTAATTATCACTCTTATTTTACTGTGGTGTTTGATTCATATCTGTTATCACATAGATTCACATTACCACCCTTTGATTTTTTTTTCCTAAATGCTCAGTCTACATTCTGTGTTAGTATCTTTCTGATGGCATCTACTATACCTTACCTTGACTTACAGTTACTTACGTACATACCGTTTTCCTTCCTCCTTTCTTCATTTCTTCCTTCCTTCCTTCCTTCTTTCCTTCTGCCTACCTTCTTTTCTCCCTTCATTTTCTTTCTTTTTTCCTGAAAAGATTCTCCATGGAGCTGTATAAACTGTTTTAAGTCCACCCAGAGTTTGTCCTCAGAGCATTAACTCCTGGCACTTCTGCATTCTGCATATGTGTGCACTGAGCATGGAAAGTGAGAAGCACCAGTGGGGGCATGAGGCATTGCACTGCCGGAATGCACCTGCTTGAGGCTGACCACAGCCCACCCAGAATCACTGCAGTGCTTGGAAAAAGAGACAAGGGAGGCTGAGAGATTTTGAAGCAAGGCACAAGAGATGTCTGATACAGATGGCTTTGAAAACAGGAGTTGCCAGGTAGACAAATCATGGCATGTTGGGAGACTCCAAGTAGAGAGACTAACATATGAAAAAATACCAAGATGTGAAACAATGGGTTGTGTACAGAGATCCATGCACAGTTCTATTTTGTTGGAATATAAAATTTGAGGAGGTAATGACTAGAGATGAGGCTAAAGAGATGACAAAGAAGCTCCTATAAATTCCTGAATTTCTTCGTAGCCCTTTACAGAATTCAAAATGGCTGTTTAATTTTATGTATACTAGAGTTTATTTTATTATTTGTTCAATTTTATGAGACATTTATGTCCTGTAAAGGCAAGGACATGCCTGTTGTCTTCTCCATTATATTTGGGACAAGGTAGGCATTTTGAATGAAGAAGGGTGTAGATTGTCAAGGGCTTTGCATACCGTTCTAGGAATCTCCCTTCGCTCTCTAAGGTCCTTGAGGGCAAGCGTCACATCTAACCCTCTCCTTACTGCCTAGTGCACAGTCTTCCACATAGTAGGTACCTAGAGACTGTTTACCAAAATGATGCCAAATTATTTAATTACCGAATTATCGATACTTGGATTTATTGGAAAAGTATGGAAAGAGTAGGTATACTATGAGAGTCTGCACAAAGAGATGTCTGCAAAAGAGATGTCAAGGAAGTATGATTTGAATAATTTGAAGGAAGATTAAAGACATTTTTGACACCTATCTATTTTTCAAACTAAATTGAGTAGTCAAATCATTCATAACACTTAAACTAATACATGCTATTAAATCTAGCCTTAGAGTTTCTTTTCTAGACTCTGGCATATGAATTTGCAAGATGTCACAGAAAGCACTTGCTATTGCTGTGTGTGTGTGTGTGTGTGTGTGTGTGTGTGTGTGTGTGTGTGTGTGTAACAACTAATAGCTATCAAAATGGTAAGATGTTAGTGTGGCTTTAGAATATAATTGCACTTAGGGACATTAATTTCTCACTGACATCTGCTTTT
>RJWJ010015707.1:0-35598 GCA_004363605.1 Indri indri
TGTGAGCCACCATGCGTGGCCAACAAATACTTATTTAGTGCCTATGATGCAATGAATTTTTTAAAATTCTGAGAATACAGCAGTCAATGAAATGGGAGGAAATCTTTGCCCACACAGAGCTTGTATTCTAATAGAGGGAGGTAAGAAAGAGTAGATAAGTAAAATATATGTTACATTAAATGATGATAACTACTATGTAATTAAAAGAATATTTTGGTTAGTAATGTAGCCATAGAGAATACTCCAAGAAGTGTATAATCAGACAGTATCAAGCTAACCCTCTCATGTTGTAAATGAGGAAACTGAGGCTCAGAGGGCCTAAGTAACATACCGGAGTTCAGCCAGTTCATTAGCAAGAAAGGAATAAAACCCAGACTTCCATCTCCCAGTCCAGGCTTCTTTCCAACATGCACACATCTCTGAGCTAGTCAAATCACACCATTATAGAAATGGGGGTAAGCAGAGCTTTTGTGGGACACAATGGGACAGACAATTTGTTTTGGGGAGAAGTGTAAGATATGGTCAGATGGAAAAGACAGTGCCAAATCTGGAAAGTCAGAGAAGTTTGGATTGGATGTGGCAGTCAGAAACACAAGAATAAAATGATCCTCAGACAATTTTGAAAATGGTGTGGTTGCTGTCATCTCCCTTTTCTCCTCCCCTCACTCCCCCACCCCATAGTTCTCTGGGAAATAACTCCTTTGGCTAATGCTACTTACCATCAGGTAGAGCAGTCTTGTTTTCTGAGCTATCAAAGATACTATGCTATGGTTTATCTTGAAACTAGAAATGAGGCATTTCGGATAAACACAAATATTTTATTATAGCTCCACATTTAGAGAGTAAAATTCTGGTGAAATGAATGTTGAGTGAGAACTAAATCTAGACATTAGATTTGGATAAAATGAGCAAGTTGAATCAGATACAAATTGAGAGATGATGTTCCTCAGACTTTCATCATAAATTGGGAGTTAAGTACTTAAGCTCCTTCAGGATCCAATACATAAATTATAAACCAGATCCTACATTTCCTTAAGTGCAGCAGTCGTTGTTGCTGATTCATTTTCATTTCAAGTTTCCAAGGGAGAGAAAGAGAGAGGGAAAGAGAAAGAGAAAAACCACCAACAAAATGCACAAGGACTTACTTGCAGATAGAAAGATGCCATAACCATGATGTAGATGTAGAAATAGATTTGGTTTTTTATTTTTCTTTTTTATTGTTTTTTTCTTTGTTTTTCTTTTTTTAAATTTATTTTTCATTTCATTTGAGAATATTACAGGGGTATAAACACTTTGGTTACATATATTGACTTTGCACTGCCCAAGTTAGAGCTACAAGTGTGCCCATCCCCCAGAAAGTGCGCACTGCGCCCATTAGGTGTCACTTTACCCATCCCTCTTCCCCCCTCCCACCCGCCCGACAGTTGAGGAATGCTGATTCCATATGTGCACATAAGTGTTGATCAATTAGTGCTCATTTAATGACAAGTACATGTGGTGCTTGTTTTTCCATTCTTGTGATACTTCGCTTTGAAGAATGGGCTCCAGCTCCATCCAGGATAATACAAGATGTATTAGTTCCTCATTGTTTTTTATGGCTGAGTAGTACTTCATGGTATACATACACCACATTTTATTAACCCACTCATGGATCGATGGGCATTTGGGTTGTTTTCACATCTTTGCAATTGTGAATTGTGTTGCTCTAAATATTCAAGTGCAGGTGTCTTTATTATAGAATGTCTTTTTTTTTCCTTTGGGTAAATACCCTGTAGTGCGATCAAATGGTAGTTCTACTTTTAGATCTTTGAGGTATCTCCATATTACTTTCCATAAGGTTGTACTAATTTGCAGTCCCACCAGCAGTGTATGAGTGTTCCTATCTCTCCGCATCCACGCCAACATTTGTTGTTTTGGGACTTTTTGATAAAAACTATTCTCACTGGAATTAAGTGATATCTCATTTGATCTGCATTTCCTTGATGATTAGAGATGTTGAGCAATTTTTCATATGTTTGTTGGCCATTAGTCTATCTTCTTTTGAAAAGTTTCTGTTCGTGTCCTTTGCCCACTTTTTAATGGGGTTGTTTGATTTTTTCTTGTTAATTTTTTCTTTATTCTTTTTTTACTCACCACTATACAAATGAGGTGGTTTTGTACTTTTCTTTGAGAAAGAACAATAGCTGCAAGTAGGAAGAAAATATATACATTAGAATACTTAGCACATGTCCAATAATCAGAAAATTATCAAATAGAACAAATAAATATTAGTGGGAACATAGTAAGAAAATCTTCCTTAAGAAAACTGTAAGTCTGAGTAGAATGGGGCCAAGAAAAGAGTGGGAACAAGACCCCAAGCAAGGTTGGGGAAGGGCTTGTGGGAACCTAGAGCTAGAAGGATTAGCCATGGCTGGAGACCCTGAGTACAGGAGGGGCTAGAGAAGTAGGCAGTGGTAGTCAGGCAAATCTTGGCTGTTGCTGATAAGATGATAACCTACTAGATATGGGTGCTTGCTTTGGCCTAAATCTAAAGCATGTCTTCTTTGGGGATGTAATAGATATTTTGGAAAGGCTCCAGGAGTTGTGTATAAGGTTATTACCAGGGGATTATGACTCTTTATCATTGGGGGCCATGGAATAGCTTCAAGAACGTAGGTATGCATTTTGGGCCCCAAGCAAAGTTTTCAGAAATGTTCTAAGCCCATGACTCTGTTAATTCCAGACAGACATTCAGTACAATTACAAAAGCTACTTAGATATTTATGTTTTATGGTTGGGGTTGGAGTGGGGAATGTTAGCTCTAATACTCACTTGTAGGTTATTGCCTATTGCAAATTTCCTACCAACCACCAGAATCACTTGCATAATTAATGCAAAAAAACTGTTTCCCAACAAGAAGTTCCCTCCTACACATTGACTTTATTTCAGGCTTCTGGTCACCTTAGGGTTAATGATCTTGAAACAAAGATGCCTCTAAGCAGTCACTGAATTTAAGTATGCTATTGCAGGCACTGGTCGAGAATACAGAAAATATATACCAGGGAGGTTTATGTGTGTGGTCACATGGGAGTGTGTACACCTGCATGTTCAGGCAAGGGGTAGATGGTCATTACCTTGTCAATCTTCAAAGTTTTTCCTCTCCTCAGTTATTCATGCCAACTGTTTATGTCTGAGACAATTGAATATATATGGAGGAAATGTTTAGACACTTTAAAAACCCTCTCAGAGTCTAAATGATGCTACATAGCTTTCTTGATGTCTCATGATAATGATCCTGAGTGGTCAAGAAATTATTTCAATCCATTTACTCTCTTCAGTAAGGTAAGAAAGAATGTAATAAAATGATTAAGCAAACAAATTGTATATTTAAAGAAGTAAACTTGGGCTGTTTAGAAAATCCATTTAGATTAAGTGCTTCATTCCAAGATGAGGAGAGAAATATCCTATATACTCAGCAGAGTGGTAGGCACTGTGAGTGGTAGTGGTGGGGGCTCCAGTAGGTGCCTCAGGACGTGGAAGCCAATACCAGTGCCTTGAACAACTTGCCTGTGTCTGGCAGCATGTGAGATGTTGGGCAAATGAAATTCCTCGCTCCTATAGAATGGCAAAGGCAGTAAGAACAGGCACGGTTGTGTTCTTGGTGGGCCATGTTGGAAACCTGAATACACTTTCCTAATGGTCGTTAGGTTCTTCAGTAAGAGTAGAATTACTTTTCCGTAGATATAATTTTATAAATGGTGATTAGTTTCTAAGACTGGTTCACATTGGTCTTTTTAATCTGTAGTATACCTGAGTTCTAGAACTTCCACATAGAGTGAAGCTTTTCTGTTGCTGAAACAACTGATTGAAACCATTAGTACTCTAAGGATTTTGAGAAAGGTGGATCTGGATGGTCAGGAGTAGACAAGGACAGTCTGAATTGCTGTACCTACAAGGACAGAGAAAAGAGGTCGAGGGGAGAGAATAGGCAGGGAAACAGCAAGCAGAATGCACAGAGAGTGGTTCTCAACTTTGACCACACACTCCAATCACCTGGCATGCTTAAAAAATACTGACGACTGAGGTCCTCTCCAGAGTATCCAGGGGTGGGCACAAGCATGGGTATTTTAAGCACTTTTCAGGAGATTACAGTGGACTCCAGGGTTGAGAACTGGCTGAATGCAGAATGAGTCTTATGTATTCAGAGGATGCAAGGAGATCAGTTTGGAGAGAATGGAGGTTACTCGCCGGCACGCAGACCAGCCCCTGGATAGGCAGAGAAAGTCTTGAAGGACGCTGCAAACTGGTGTCAACTGAATATTGATGGAAGGCCACTATTTATTTTTTTTCAGCAGTGACAAACACAAATAAAGTAGTATTTTGTGGTGTTTAATCTGTGGGTGAGTGGGGCATCTTAAAAATTGATAAAGAGCAGAGATAAGCCTGTCAGTTAAAACTCTACTGCAGTAACTTAGGCATGCGGTTATAAGGCCTTGGGTGAAAATTGTGGGAGTAGAAACAAGAGCATAGGGTGAAAGAAACTCTCAAAAGTTGAGATGCTGATTATGTCTTTTGAGCACAAAAGGTACTTAAAACTTGTAGAGTAATTGAATGGAAGGGCTAAGGGAGAAAAATGCCAAGGAGGACTTCAAAATATGGGTGTCAGCAAAATGACATTACCATGACAACCAGATGTGGAAGGCAGGAGGGAGGAGATGATTTAGGCGAAAAGGTAGATTCCATTTTGGATACGTTACATATGTCGGGACACTAATAATGACAACAGCCAACATTTGCCTGACTACTCTGCCTACCTCCCTAGCCCTTCCTGACCTCAGGGTCTCCAGCCACAGCTAATCCTTCTAGCTTTAGGTTTTCCCACACGCCCTTCTCCAACCTTGCTTGGGGTCTTGTTCCCACTCTTTTCTTGGCCCATTCTACTACTCAGACTTACAGTTTTCTTAAGGCAGGTTTTCTTACCATGCTCCCACCAAGATTAATTTCCCTGTTACACTGTTCAGGACTCTGTCCCTGGACGGTTCTTTCATAGCATGTATCACACTTGGATTTTAGCAATGACTTTTTCAAGAGCTTGCTCCTCACTAGATGGCAAAGATATAGGCATAGATCCATATAGGCAAAGATCTTATCTGTTTTGCTCACTGCTGTATTCCCAGGGTCTAGCACAATGCCCATCACATAGTAGGTGCTTGAATAACTAAATGAATACGTATCAGGCATTGTGCACACAGTATTTCTACAACTCTATGAGGTAGACACTATTATTAATCTCATTTTACAGATAAGGCCAGGTAACTTACCTGAAGTTACGCTGATGGTATGTAGCAGGATTAAACCTTGAATTCTGGTTTCTCTGATGCCAAAGGCTGTGCTTTGAAATCTCTGGGCTATTATGCTTCTGCCAGATGATTATAAATATAGGAGCTTGGGAGAGTAAACACAACTGTAAGAAGACAGAAGGGAGGAGATGTACAAGAAAGAGTAAAAAGTTTTAGGAAATTAGAGATGATTGAATAGGAAGGGATTTTAAAGTTCATGGCGACCAAACCCTTCCTTGTGTAGAAAATTGGTCCAGGAGGTTAAATGACTGTGCCAAGTTCACACAGTTGGTTATTGTTTGGGATGGTGCTAGATCCCAGCCTCCCAACTCTTGGACCTCCCTTTCTGTAGGTATGGCGGATGAGGGCAAGTGGTCAGGGCCACTAAGTGAGTAATTCTCTTTGATCACCACAGTTCCAAATTGAAGACAAAGGGAAAAGAAACTAGGAAGGAACTTAAATAAGTATTATTGGTAAATGAAGTGTTTTATGAAAGCTTGTATGGCTCTGATTACACCATAACAATCTTTTGTTATAGCAATAGAATTAGATTGCCTTTGATGTCGGTGACTTAGATTCCTTTCACTTTGGTCACCACACTTTGCCAGGATGATTAGGTGTAGGGAGATTGTACCTATGCCTTTGCTTCACGAAGAAATATGGGGCTTCTCTGCGGTGGTTGTTGCCTAAAGGTAGTCTCTATCCCTCTGCCAAGTGCCTCACCAAATTTACCAGTAAGAAAACTAAAATATGGAGAGGTTAAATGATTTATCCCTTTTGGGTAAGAAAGAGGGATAGCTAAGAAGTATGACGTATGAAGGAAGGAGGAAGAAAGGGAGATAGGTATGTTAACCTGTTACCAGAATTAAATTGGGGATGCATGTTCTATCTTATAAGTCCAGGGTGACATAAACTTGTCCGTGAGAGTAATTTGAGTAGGCACCTAGCTTCAGACTTTCTAAGGTCAGACTAATGACTCCAGAACTCTTTTTATCTAATTTTGGATTTTTAGGACTGGGCAGGGGTTAAGTTTATCTTAGGAAGAAGGGAGGCAGCACTTCCTTTTCTGGGACCTTCCCCTTAGGCATCTGGTACATTGTTGGGGCTGCTACCTAACTGCCTATACCACTGCCAGGCCCAGAGCAGAAGGAGGATTAGAAATCAGAAGTCCATGGCTCAGAGCTCTCATCTGAACTTTATTTACATATATACAAATGATGTAGGCTGCTTTTATTGTACTTATCTTCAAGATTAGTCTCCATGCTCAAAACTTGGCCATTCCTACCGGCATATCCCTTACATATATGCTGTCTGCCACTGTTTTCCCTGAGGCCTTGCCTACCCATCCATTTTCACAGGGTTGTTGTGAAAGAGCAGACAGGTAAAGACAAAGGAAGGCTACTGTATTATTATTATTATGTGTGTTTGATGGAAGCAGAAGTCTAGATCAGGATAATTTCCCTGAAGTTATAACTAGAGAGAAATTGTCCTAATGTCTGGCCTTTGCAACATCCCTCTAACAATGTCAGGAATTTCTCTGGCATCCGTTTCTATGAAACTCAAAGCAATTAACAGATGTGATCCAATTATCCTACTAAATCCCTGGATATAAAAGGCAGCAGGGTTTATCCACCCAATAGTTGTTTTGAGGTGAAAGGTTCCCTCCAGGTCATATCTTTATTTGTGGGAGGAAACTTGATACTTCTTGCCTTTTGGTCAAGTTTTGTGGTGGCCTTGTCTTCCTAGGGCAAGGTGTGCTTGTGGTTTAGCTCAGTCTCTTAAAGACATGCTCTCTCCCTGAGGGATTGTAAGTCCTCATAGGTCCTGCCATGAGGGTGGAACAGGAATACGTTTCTCAAGCTCTGCACTTATTTTACTTGCTCATAGAGTAAAATAAAATAAAGAAACTGAGCCAGAATGTTCTAGAATTCCTCACCTTAAAAGCAATAGCAAAGCAGAATGAATGTGACTGAGGCTTATGATTAGGGCGAGCATATGATTTATCTTGCAAAACATGACACTTCTTAGAATGAGAGGAAGCACTGTTAATATGACTAATTATCCTACATCCTACAGCAGGCTTAGACTGAGACTGTCCTGGGTAAATTAGTGTCGTCTAATCACTCTACTTACCATGTTGGTGGAAGTGGAGCATTATCTCCCAGAGTTGAGTGCTTGGCATGTTTCATCCATTAAACAAATGTGTAATAAAGTCCTATTGTAGGCTGGGTATGGTGGCCCATGCCTGCAACCCTAGCACTTAGAGGCCAAGAATTTGAGACCAGCCTGAGCAACATAGTGAGGCCCTGTCTCTACAAAAAACAAAACAAAACAAAACAAAAAACACCCAAACCAAAAAACAAACAAACAAACAAAAAACCAAAAAAACTAGCAGGGTATGGTGGCCCATGCCTATAGTCCCAGCTACTCAGAAGGCTGAGGCAGGAAGATCACTTGAGCCCAGGAGTTTGAGGTTGCAGTGAACTATGATTAATGTCATTGCACTCTAGCCTGGGCAACAGAACAAGACCCTGCCTCAAAACAAAACAAAACAAAACAAAACTAA
This sequence comes from Indri indri, assembly GCA_004363605.1. Taxonomy (NCBI): domain Eukaryota; kingdom Metazoa; phylum Chordata; class Mammalia; order Primates; family Indriidae; genus Indri; species Indri indri. The sequence continues at coordinate 7,885 of RJWJ010015707.1, forward strand.
ACTAAACAAAAAGTCCTATTGTAGGTGCTGTGCGAGAACTAGATCTATAATAGCTACACGTCTTCTGCCCTCAAGGAGTTTATAGTGTTGTAAAAGAGACGACTATTAAGGAGTCAGATTAATACGGGTATGTTCTTAGTTATATTTAGTCTCTGACCTCATGATTTTAATCTCACAGATTATCAGCACTTCCTTATTTGAAAGGAAATGCTGTAATATCTCTGTTAACCTCATTTAGTGAGATATATTTTACGGAAATTCAGTTCTCTTTACAAAATATTTTTCTTTTCCAGTTAATTAAATAGATGTTCTCAGGTATAGTTTTCTTATGGCTATACTAGATCTGATAGAAATATTTTAATGATAACATAAAAAACAATGTTTTACAAAATTTTGTCCACTTAACATAAGTAAACGTGTTACCTTGTGTGTGTAGTGTTTTCAGTTTACAAAAATTATTTTCACATAAATATTCACTCCAATATCCACTAGGGCCAGGGTCTTCTCTGTCTTGTTTACAAGGAGAACTCCAGCACCTAGAACAATGTCTGACACGAGGGGCTACTTGACAAATATTTGAAATGAATCAATTGCCTATAATATTTTTATTTATTTATTTTGTCCAGGGAATCCCTTATTCAAATGAAACCTTACATGGATTTAACAAGCAAAACTTCATATAGTAGAACTTTTACAGCTAAAAGGAAGGCATGGTTTTGTGGTCCATACCCCACCTTATATAATCCCCATCTTTTTAAGCAGACATGAAACTATTCATCAAGGATATGGACTCATGGAGCTAGGTAGGGCACTGGCACACATAAATGAGAGCTCATTTTGTCTACAGATGAAGAAAATGGAGCTCAGCGAGTCTAAGTAAAACGCCAAAGATCCCTTATGTGACATGGCCAGGACAGGCACTGAAATCTCCTGGCCTCAGGGTGGTTTTCTCCCTATAGCCAGAGCTAGATTAAGAAGATTAGGATATAGGTTAGCCAGGCAACTGTGGAGGAAACCAGGTTTCCAGGAAGCTGAACATTACTGGAATTGTAACAGAGATGGAAGAAATTTCATGTACCAGAACTCTTTCCTGAAAGACTTTCCAAATTTGATGGGAAGAAATATTTTGATGAGTCGTATGTACGAGTGGTGAGGTCCCACCAAGTGATGTGTTTAAGAAACTACAAGTCAATAGTCCTAGAACTGCTTTTCAGGGAGGTTATGTCTGGTCGCTTCCAGAATCTTTGTGCCATTGGTTTCGGTTTGCACATTTGGAGCGAGACTTACTGATTGAAGAATTGAGGAGAGGGCTTTCTTTAAAGAAAGGGTGACTATTATTTAAAGAATCTCAGTTTAAAAGGGTTCTAAATAACTAGCCTTTCCAGGATTCTAAGCTCTGGTTCTGATTCAGACTGCAGAAGTCTGATTTTCTCATTTGCAAGTCAGGAATTGAAACTCCTCCCCTTAGAAACAGAACTATGATAGATTGTGATATGGTAATTACATAAACAGAGTTTGCAAGGGGTTTTCCATTATTAAACTCACTGAAAGAAAATAAATGTATACTATCCTGATAATAAATTTTGAAGAATTGGACCAAAATTTTAGGGTACTTTAAAAGTTTAAAATTGGCTTAGCCTGCAAAAATCAATCGGTATTATTGAATACTTCCAATGCCAATATAGTAATGTCTTTCAAACATTTTTGATTATAACATGCTATATAAAATACATTTGATATCACAACCAGTACACACGTATTAAATATAATTAACAAAAACAAAAGTATTATGGAATGTTTCTTACCCTTACTATGTATTGCACTCAAATTTTTTATTCTGTTCTATTTTGTTTAAAAAGTGCTGGTCATGACCATTAAAATGATTTCATGACTCTTTAATGGATTGTTACACGAACTTTGAAAAGCAATACTGTAAAAAATATGAGAGGAGTTAAAGGAAAAGTTCCTGAATGGAAGGAACTTGTGGTCAACTGAGGAGAAAAGACTAACTTACAAACCGTTGGAGCATGTTTTATGACTGTGATTACTTGCCAAATTGTGTCATGTAGTTTAGAAATAATGGAAGTGCAGCTTTTATCAGTGTATTTTCTGTGTTGAAACACACAGATTTAAGATAAAGGCAACTTTAAAAGGCATGCTTATTTTACACTATATTTTATGTTTCTAAATGTACCTTTCTACATATTCTTCTGAAACTGGGGTATACCTTGCAATTGTTCCTTTTTCCTGTTTTGTTTCTTTGTTTGCTTGTTTTCGAGACAAGGTCTCACTCTGTTGCACAGGCTAGAGTGCAGTGTTGTCATCATAGATCACTATAACCTCAAATTCCTGGGTTGAAGCAATCCTCCTGCCTCAGCCTCCCAAATAGCTAGGACTATCGCTAATATTTCTATTTTTTGTAGAGACGGGGTCTCACTATGTTGCTCAGGCTGGTCTCTAACTCCTGCCCTCAAATGATCCTCCTGCCTTGGCCTCCCAAAGTGCTAGGATTACAGGCATGAGCCACCTTGCCCAGCCTTACAATTATTCTTTACAATCTTTACAACACACCTTTCCAATGTGTCTTTACAATATCCACTTTTAGGCAGCAGTCCTGATTCCATTGTCATTGCTTGTTCATGTTCACTCTTGCTTGTTGTTGCTGATAGCATGACTGCACAACCGAAACCCTTCACCATTTCAAGCCTAGAAACCATGTGAAGAAAGAATATGAATCTTTTCTGTTAAGGAATTCAGTTCAGTCTGGTAAAAGCAAATAAATATCAGCATCGAAACTTGCAGAATGTTCATTAGTGGCTTGGAGAAAAATCTCAGAAACAACAATGAGGCATCTCCAAAATAAAATGCTGCTGCTCCACTGCCCCTGCTGACACAGAAGATGATGTTATGTGGTATGAACTAAAATAAAATCTTAAGCTCTCCAGTGGAATGAATGAACCCCCTTTTGGCCAAGGGGACCCCGGAAAAACCTTAAAGCTGAGTTACTGGCCGTGAGGAGAAGGGAGGTCAGGCATGCCTTATTATGCCTGTTCCCTTTTGGAGTTACTCTTTGTAACAAGATATTGAATCATTAACAGGCCTAAGGCCGTGCAAGTAGAAGCTTAAACCACACCTGCAGGCTGTCAATTTATTTAACAGATCACTTGAGAAAATGTCTGATGTCTTGTCTCCGATTAACAGACATTTTTAACTTAAAACATTCCAAGCATTTAGACAAAGCTTCATTTCCTTAACCAATTACAAATCAAAGAATCTTTAAACCCACCTATAACCTTTAAACACTCCTCCCCCAACAAGATGTTTTGCTTTTTCTGGCCAAACCACAAATCGATTGGCTCTTATGTGTAATTCTTGTCTCCATGAACGTATAAAACCAAACTGTAACCCAGCTACAACGGGCATGTTTTCTAAGAACCTCTTGAAAACATGTGGTCCGGGCTGTCGGTCACACACACTCGGCTCAGAATAAACCTCTCTAAATTATTTTGCAGAGTTTGAATTTTTTTCCATTAACAGTGGAAAACATTAATGTTGATAACTGTGCCAAGAGGTGATTTAGAAGAGTAGAACTTTAAATTTGAAGAAGTTTTAGGATTTTCTTCACCAATTAATTTTGCTTATATATTCCTCATTTATTTATACATGAGAGATATATGAAAAAAATCTATGTCTAAGTAAGTCTAAGACAACTTTTTAAAGTAGCTATGAAATAAAATTTCTAAGTGTTAAGAAAACCTTGTACATTGTTTAATTAACTGCATTTTTTTCTTTTTGGTAGCACATTAAACGGCATCTTATACTTATGATCGGTCATAAACAAACGCAAATTAAAACTACAATATGATTTCACTGTATATCTACCAGAATGGCTAAAATTAAAAACACTGAAAAGAAAATTGTTGGTAAGGGTGTGGAACAACTGAAACTCTTGTTGTCGCCTAACCGGTTTGTGTTGCCCACTGTACAGAGAAGAACCAATACACTGAGACAGTTGGGATTGCAAAGGAGAAAGGGTTTAATTCCGCAGAGCGCTAAGCAAGGAGATGGGAGGAATTCCTCAAATCTGCCTCCCAGAGAATTTGGGAGACAAAGTTTTTAAAGACGGTTTGGTGGGCAAAGGATTAGGCAATCAGGGCAAACTCGTAGGGGTGTAGAAATCATCTCTTGTGTCGAATTTGTTCCTGGGTTGGGGTCACAATTCCAGTTGAGTCAGTTTCCTGGTGTGGTCCTCTGGTCTGGGTGGGTCAGCCAATCTACCCAGTACAGTTTCTCTTGCAACTTGCAAACCAGTTAGGATCAAAAAGTTGCTCAGGCAAACTCAGAGAGCTCAAAACACAAATGCGTGGAGCTTCAGAATCTGAGAGAGAACTTACCCGCGAGCCCCAATTGTGTTGAGAGGGTAATGGACGCAACCTGGCGGGTACCTTACTTGTCCGCTTGGTGCTCCTGGGGGTTCTCTGGGAGCTCTATTTTGGAATGCACTTCTGACAAATTAAATTTAACAGAGTTTGATTGAGCAAAAAACAATTCACAAATCAGGCAGCTGAACCAGAACAGATTCAGAGAGACTCCAACGCAGCCATGTGGTTAACAAAGATTCATGGACAGTACAGTTCAGCACTTGCCTTAAACAGTTTGAATGATTGGCTGCCTTTGCTTGGCCAAGACTTGGTGATTAGCAAAGAGGAAAGAGTCGGGAAGAGTGACAGTAAAGGCAGCCAACTGTAGTCGGGACAAACAGTTGACATTTTTGCTTTCGAACATTTTAACTAAGGTACCCTAACCCAGGTTGTAACTTAATCAAGGAAGCAAGAAGTGTCTCCAAAGAGGTGAAAAACAGGTTTTATGAGGTCCAAAAAACGTCATGAACACGGCTCAGAGAAAGGAAAGTTTCTCTAGCATTGACAAATGGCACAGGTTACACAAACACCAAACAAGAACAAGTTCATTCCCTGCCCAAGAATGGAACCTAGGCTGTCAAGGTGAAAGCATAGGACTTTAACCATTAGGCTACAAGGTAAATTGGCCTCTGTCATCCTTCTCACAGGGATAGGGTTCAAAGGATTATTCTTTTAATTTTAGGTCAGATATTTGCTCTTCAGTTTTGTCAAGATAATTTTTAAGGCTAGCCATGAAATTGTTACATGTTCTTCTTTTAGTTCTGATCTTTTCATAAATACAAATAAGGCAATTGTTTAGAATAAGAGATCTCTAAAATCTATTCTTTTTTAAATTGAGAAGTTTTTAATTTAAAGGATGCACTTTTGGCCATTAATTTTTAATGATATGCTTATTTTAAAGAGACACAAATACCAAACCAGAATATCAAAGCAAAAAGTCCTTCCAAAATAAGAAAAACCAAAAATTTAAGAGTATTATTCTAGGCAGACTCTCTATTCTCTGTCCAATTGGGGAAAGTCTCCCCAAGCAAGACTCTTCCTACTACATAGGGAAATCCAACCAAGACCCATGAAGGAGTCAGAATGCCTCCAGAGAGGTCAAACAATCTGGAGAAGGCAACGGGGTACTGTGTGTGCTTCAAATTCTTACCAGGACTTCTTGTTCTGGAAACCATTTCTCCACTGCAAACGGATCCAAGCACCACGGACAGACTAGGTCCCGCAGGTAGGAACAGTGCCAGAGATGGCCCTCAGTTCAACAGACCTGGGCAGCCACTAGGGCACACCTCTAAATCTGTGCCACTGGTGAGAGGTCACGGAACCAGGGGCCAGCGGAAATGAAAGCATGTCTAAACAAAGACTTGTGTGCATATGTTCGTAGTAGTCCCAAAGTGGAAACAACCCAAATGTCCATTAACTGTGAGTGGATAAACAAATTATAGTGTGTCCATTTCACAAATTCAGCAGCAAGAAAGAATAAACTATGGATACATACAACAACATTGTGGATCGATCTTGAAAGTGAAAGAAGCTGGATGCAAATGTTTCCATATGATATAATTTCAATTCTATGAAATTCTAGGAAAGGCAAAAAAAACTATAGTGATAGAAATCTAGGGTCATGGGTGAAAAATCATGGCCATGGGTGAGACTCTATAAAGGGGTAGGAGAGAACTTTTTGAGATGATGGAAAAGTTCTCTGTCATAACTGTGGTGCTCATTACACAATTGATCGCATTTGTCTAAGCCCACTGAATTGTGTGCTTAAAATTAGTGATTTTTATTGTACGTAAAGTATACATAACTGAAGTTGACTAACAAAATAAGTAAAAAAAGATAGTGCCTTAGATTTTATGGAATATGGAATTTTCTCTATTTTAAAACCAATACAGAGGAAAACAAAAACATAGGGAGAAATCACTTATTAGTATTTGTACCACACAAAAATAACTGTTTTAAAGCGTTAGAAATTTTTTCCTATGTGTCTTATTTTACATTTCCCCCTCTATGTGTGGGCATCGTGTAAGTGGTCTTCCTTACTCCCCTGTGGAGTTAAGGTTAGACACTCTGCAACCTGAACGGGAGGTTTCCTGGGTGTTGATCGTATCGACAGTCATACATCCGAAAGACTCTTCATGTTTAGGTTCCTGTAAGACCTCTGTGAGATGTGAATCAAAGAATTGAAAATATTTATAAATATTTTACATTATGTTTTTCAAGGAATTTGGATTTTTATCATTTAGAAAGAACTCTAGTATATGACTCAACTATATTATTTAGAGGGAATTTTAGGACCAAGATAATTGGGTAAGACACGAAAGATAGGAATCATTAGATACTGAGAACATGCATATAATAGCTTATTGGGAGTAGCTTCATAGAACTTTTCAGTTGAATTATTTTACTTGTTTAAAAAAAAAAAAAGAAAAAATTACCTAACTGATTCTATAGGCTTTTCTCAGCCATAAAAGGATTTAAAGTGACGTAAACAGAATTATTCCCTATCTTCTTTTCTGCTCATGCCTAGCTCATAGAGTTACATAAGGAGAGATGGCTCCGGCATGTTTGCATACAGCTCAGGCCTTGCAAATAACTACTTGCAGAAACTTGAGCAGGTTACTTTACTTCTCTAAGCCTCAGTTTCTCTATCTGTAAAGTGGGGATAATAATATTACTGATCTCATATGGCTGTTGTGGAAATTAGTTGGAGATAATGTGTGTAAAGCTTTGAACACAGTCGAGAGTCCCAGATTGTTGTTATCATCATCATTGCATTCAGAGAATTTTTTTCACATGCAAAGGGAAGTGGGGATGGAAGCTTGGATGTGAAATATTTTCCCTTACTTAACCTAAATGACCAGAGAACTTGAGGTATAGTATTTTTGACCTGAAAAAATTTTTTTTTTAACTTCCTTACTTCCTGTTTTAGGAAAATGAATTTAGAAAAAATTCAGTAACCATGAAGATTACTGACTGAAGGTGCTATGGGAAATGGGTTCAGTTTTATTTCAATCTGATTTGGCTGGAAAGTAAAAGGAACCCTTTTGCTGTCATTCCATCTTGATATAGAAATTAGAATTAGAATGTTGAAGTATGAAAGGTGTTAATATTTACATGTATCTAAATTAAAATAATTTCTTTTTTTGTTAAATAGAAGAGGAATAGTTGCCATTTGCCCTACAGTTTTTATTCGTACTAGAATAAGAAGGAAAGGCTGGGACGGTTAAATATCATTTAATAAAATAACAAAGTTCTGGAGTAATATTCACATTATTGACATCTGTTATTTGAATACTATAAACAAAACACTAGGCTTAAAATATGACATTCTAACAACCTATTTGCTGCTCAGAACTCCAACAATCAGTCATTAAAACTAGTTTGCATTTATATAAATAGATCTTCCCACTGGTGCATTTGTAATTAAAAGACCTATATTAATGGCACAGCCTCCAATTAGAATTTTTAATTCAATAAGCATTTATTGCAAAGAATTGTATGCAGTGGTAGAAAGATGACTAAAATTGTAGTATCTGTGCGAAGTAGCAATTTACAGGAGGAAAAAGAAAGAAGAATATCGTGTATGCAAAACTGATTGGGAAAAGTAAAATCTGGGCCATACGAGGAGCAAAGAGCTTTGCATATTATGGGCTGCCCATGGCAGTTAGCTCTGTTTCAGCCTCTTCTTGTTATTCAGGGAGTATGTTGTTGGGACCCTCACAGGATTGCCTTCTGGCCTTGCTTCCAAACATATTTTCCATTCAACGAACCAAATTTTGACAGAGGGCTTTGCCTGTCTTTGTGGTGTTTTTATTCAGCTGGGGTTTAGCGGTTTTAACTGTGGCAACTTGTTTTATGGTTTGAGTTCTGCCTTTGATTATGCAATCATTGAGCTATTTTATCATCATTCACTTCCCTTTTATCTGTCATTTTGAAATGAAGAATAAGATACAGAGCATATAGTGATGAGAGAGTTGGGAATGAAAATGGGGAGTAATGGAATTTACAGTTATTACATAAGATGGCAGCTCATGTCTACAGCAGAGGAGATCTTTGTCTTTTTCTGAGTGGCTCTCCTCAGCTGGCCTATGGAGAAGCCCGGAATTTGCATCCAATGAATTAGAAAGACCCTTCCATAACCAAAAGTACCCTTTCAAGTGGTAAGTTTCCCTGGCAGAGGCAGTTAGCTAGTTCTAAAGATAGTTCAAGGAAATTTCTGGATAATGCTGCTTTCTTACTTCCAGAACAATTCAGAGACTTTGTCACAAGAGCTTTGTTGAGTATCCCCAGTGCACTGTCCAAGACAAATGCAAAACTCCCAACTAGAACACTGTAGCTTAGATGCCAAAAACAAACGATGTTTATAGTAGAATCATACATGGATCTGAGGAAGGAGAAATAAGCCAGAAAGAGGAACATTAAAGTCTGATGTTTAAAAAATATGAGCAAACCTCATTAGTAAATGAATGAATGTTTCAGAGAGTAGTTGCTGAGCCTGAGCTGAAAAGCTTAGTAGTGAATTTAAGCTTTTCAAGTGATAAGGTCATTAATGTAAAAAGGAGTAAAATGGAAAATGTGTAAATGTTATGTGATTTTCATGGTTGCAGTTAAAAAGTTGAAATGTTTTAAGGATAGAAGAATTCAGCTGTGTTTCCAGTTGGCAATATATTGCAATTTGTTGTTCACACTAAAGTGGCTTAGGTTATATCCAAACACAGAGCTTCTCAAAAGATCCAGTTTCTGGTTTCCCAAAGAATCGCAAAGCAATTAATGTGCTTAACTCGTTTATGTCAATATTGCTGAGTGCCGATAGGATGGTTTCCCATTTTCCTTCTTGGAGTGGCTAAGTTTTTCTTTTTTTCATTGAGGGGTTTTACTTATCCTTGTGTAGAGGGTGATGTTACTTAAAATGTCCTCAGTTTTACTTTTTAAACAGATTTACTGTTCGGAGTGTCTGGTTGTCCTGTAGTTCCTCATATAAGGTCATTCAGCACGGCCTTTTAAGTCAATCACAATATTTACTACATGAATATGAGAAACCCTCTTCAGTTTATTAGTTTCTTATTTCAATTCCTATATAATCTCAGTATTTTAGATAATACATGGTATCACATAGAAATTTCTTTTCAGACAAGAAAGGATGAAAGGAAAAATTTCCTTAAATGTGAGCAGAGAAACGATAGATGATGACAAATTTCTCCTAAATTATAAAGCAATTACTTTTCCTATTCCAAAACAAAGTGCAATGGAGCATATTTTCTTTTCTAGTACATTTCTAATAAAATCCTATGTGAGAGAAGACAAAGCAATAGAAATTATTTTCCAGAAACACCAGTTGTTGACCCACCTGTCTGATTACTGTTAGGAGTTCTAATCTTGTAGTTAGGTAAATATCTAAATTAAATCACATGCTGTTTCTGCACTGTTAGAGTAAGTCCAAAGCTGGAACTCTATTCAGAAATTTGAGCCTGTGTTGGTTTGTATGATGTTTGTTCATATACATCTAGGCATCCACCAAGAGGAACTACTGGCTGAACACTAGAATCATTTGGGAGAATTTTCTTAAGTACATTAATGCCTGGGCCCTATGCAGATCAGTTAAGTCAGATGAATCTCTGGGGGTGTGTTTAAAAAGCTCCCAGGTGCCACCAGGGTTGGAAATCATTAGGCTAGAATCAAGCCCGACTCAACTTCCTGGCCTTATTTTAGATGTTACTTTTTTTTGTTTCACTTCCATTGAGCACGCCCTTCCTCAATCTTTTCTCAGTCAATGTCCCTCACTGCCTTAAGAATGCAGTTGCAAATACACATTTCCAGGGAACCTTCTACGATTCACACCCTAGATTATGCTCCCTGTTTTGTGTGGTGCCTCCTACTCATTTTTCCATTTGGATTTATTGGACAAGTGTGATTCATAAAAGCTTGCTTTACTTATTTCTTTTGTGTGTTTTGTTTCTCAAATTAGGGAAGTGTGTAAACTTCTTGTGTAAGAGATCGAATGTTTTATATTTTGTGTACCATTGTATAGTGCCTTTTACACTGCTTCTGACCACAGTGGGCACTCAACAAATGGTCGTGGCCAACTGACTCACTTCTGGTAAGCTGACTTCTTTCTCCAGGCTGTTTTGGTATTAGCAGCTGTAGGATATCGGCATGAATTAATGCGCTTTTATCTTGACTTTCTAACTCCAAATTTTAATTTTTCATCAGTCAGTTCCTTGGAATTTAATTTTCCTTCTTTTCTACTAGTCCAAATGAAAGATTTTAAAACTTCTTATCTTTAGGCAATTTTTGGAGGGTACCTGCCTTAATCAAATCCAGACATAATAACAGCTACAGCACTGAACTGTATTCTTTTTAGCTTCTTGAAGTCAGGGACCATGTCATATTTATTTTTGTGTCCCTGGCACATGCACAAATACCTGGCATATAATAGGTGCTCAGTAGAGATTCATTGAATTAATTGAGTTCTTTGGTTAAGTCAAGTTTCATTAGCAGAAATATTCTGAATTTATCTATCATACAGATTATTCTGAAAATCAGATGCATTTCTAATAACAATTTTTTCTCTGCATTTATCTTTTTATTACTCACAAGTTTTGGGAATCTAACTTTCCTGTTTTATATCACTGCGTCTCCCCTAGTTCTTCAGTTTGCTGACATCCTCTGGGATTTTGTGTTGGCTCACATAAGTCATTGATCTGTCTGGCTGTCTGTGGATCTATGAATAACACCATCCTCAGTAGGGCTATTCTGAATTATTGCATATAATATACTTAATTTTTTTCCCTGAATCTCATTAGAGAAAACAAGAAAAATATTAAAAAGTAGAATAATATAAATGTCAGTCAATTTATTTCACTCAAAGACAATCTCTGGAAATTTTTTGGTATATTTCCTGCCAATCTTTTTCCTATGCATTTTTTTTTAAAAAGCATAATTATATCTAAACTCTAATTGCTTATTTAATTTTGTGTTCTGTTTTCATTTATTAATATTATAAACTGTTTTCCAATGTTTTATGAACCCTTTAAAGTTCTACTTAATGGATTTATTATATACTGTATATTATAAAATGAATGTGCAATAATTTTAATAAGCCATCTTCTTATTGCTGAACTTTTAGATTATACTGTATTTTTTACTACCATAAGCAATTCTGTGATAATCATCTTCATGCATAATGATTTTTCTATAAATTGGGTTATGTCCCAGAAGCTGTGTCCAAGAGTATAAACATTTTTGAGTTCTTGAGACATGTGAATAAATTACTTCCCAAAGGATTATAATCTTCCATAGCCCTGCCTACAATGCATCAGTATCCTCCCTTTCAATGAACTCTTGTCAGCCGTGAGGACTTATTTTTTCATATATAAAGGATAATTTTTATGGTATCTAACATCCCCCTGGAAGGTTTCACTGTGCATGTCTGTAAGATTTTACCCCATTCACTTTAGGATATTGCCACACCAACTTGTGAATCTCTCCATACAAAGACTACCCTGGTGCAGTGGTTGATGTGAAGAACGCAGGTCACTTGCTTGGTTTGACTGAGTGCTGCTAGAGGCTGGTTGGAGTGGGTGGCTCCGGCGATGTCCATAGAGGCTGGTTGGAGTACACTGCTATGGATGCGCTGACAGAGATGCTTGAACCACCACATCATTGTATGTGTCAATATATGTTCTTATAGGTTGAGAATGTTCCCAAAGAGAAATCAAAGCTTAATTCTTTGGCTAGAATTTCTTATATAGGAGTTTGAGTATCTGAGTGAGAAGAAGCTGTAAAATCACAGGGCTTTTATAGACTTCTTAAAATAGAGTTTCTTTATGAGAGATGGGAACTGTGGGCAATTTGGATGGCTTCAGCTGACTCTATTTATATCTTTAGGACTTTCCATGTTTCATTCTGTTTAATCTTTTAGATCCATTGTCACACCAAAAAGAGAGAGGAGACGTTTTTATTTTGGCAATTGGCTTGCTGCTATATTGTCAGAGGGAAATATTATTAGGGCCATGGTCAAGTTGGCTGGTGCAGTGGTTTTTAACGTGTCATGAAAGAAGATCAAATATCCATAAAGTAGTGGTAGGTACAGAGAAAGAGAGATATTATGCAAAAATATGAAGTAGTCATCTTTCAAGGCACTAATAAAATGCCACATCATCTCTGAAGCCTTTTCTGACCTGCCTGTGTGTTCTTCTACAGCACTTGGACCCTCACCCCATTATTACGTTGTATTAGTTGCTTGTTTACATGGCTGTTTTCCCACTCAATTATGGTCTTGTAGAACAGCGGTCCCCAACATTTTTGGCACCAGGGATCAGTTTCGTGGCAGACAATTTTTCTGTGGCCTGGGATTGTGGGGGAAGTGAAGGGGATGGCAAGTGGTGGGGAGCAGCTGTAAATCAGTCCGTGGCCTGGGGGTGGGGACCACAGTTGTAGAAGACTGAGTTAATGTTTTATTTATTGTATCCCTAGTACTTAGCATGGTCTTATCTCACACACAGTAGGTAACTGATCACTGATTATTTGATAATGGAAAGACAGAGGCATAAGAGAAATCAACAATATTCTTAGATGGATGATCAATAGCATGAATCATAAATTAGCTTTTTCAGTGAAAACAGGCAATATAGAAATGTGTTCCTTATTTTACAGAAGAAGAAGTGGGTCCTTAAGAGATTAAGTGACTTCCTCAAATGACACAGCTGGCTAAGACACAAAGCCAGCTTCAGCATGCAGGCATTCCGGTTCTCAGTTCCACGTTCTTTTCAATCTACCTAAATGGAATTTATGTTAGATCAATGGATGAAAATAAGTTATTTTCTGATTATATGGAGAAAACAACCAGCAAAATAAACTGCCTTTATATTATAGTGCATGTCGATTCCTTCTGGCATAAGTATTTTAGAATAATGCAAATGGAGAAATGGCTTTACGTTCAATGTGAGATTCATGGTATTATGGAGTTTCATGAAGAAGATTAAAGAAGTGGATGTTCTCAGAGGAAGACTTTATTAAAAAGATAATGTTTTAATGATAGTGCCAAATAATAACTTTTATTAAGTGACCATTTTTGGAGAAATGTCACATTTATTCCATAAGTTTCTGTGAGTTAATTAAATGAGTAAACTCATGTAATACAAATAAAACTGTATTTGACAAATAATGAGCAAGTTCTCAGTATTCTTGTTTTTGTTCTTCCTTTTCTTAACATAACATTCTTTAATGAGATATTTTTTTCTTTGCCCTGAGACATTTAGAGGAAACAACTGAAGCTTGTTATGGTAGCTGGAGAAGTCAGCTGGCAACTTAAAAGAAGTTGTTCTGAGTAAATGGAGGTCCCAGTCGGAGGGAGTGGGCCTAACATAAGACAATCAGTTCATACCCTTGACAGATTCCTATATCAGGCTTTGATAATTAGGATTCCACTGGGTCTTAGAAAGGGAAGATCTGTTAAGTAAATTGTTCTATTTCTCTCTCTTTTTTCCTTTCAAAAACAGACATTTGGGAGAGGTCAATGGAAGAGCCACAAGAGAACCAGGCAGCGCATCCGGTTTCCCAGCAACTCAAAGGCAACAGATAGATGCCAGGGAAGCAAAAACAAAACCAAAATAACCTTTTTATCTTCTGAGACCTGGGAAGTGACATCTGAGAGTGCCAGTGGAAAGGGACAAAGGGAAAGAGCCTGAGGACTGAGGGAACACAGGCCCACAAACAAACTCAGTGGTCCACAGGGGTTCCAGACTAGTCTGTCTTCCATCTTTTCACCCAGATCACTTCCATGTCCCTCAGTTTTCCCATTAGTAAAAGAAGATGAATGACAAACGAAGGTTCCCTGGTCTTTTGGAATAAGGTATAGGAATGTACCATTGGCTAAGATGTCCATTAATCTAACCATCACCTTAAGTTCTAGCTTATGGGCTTAAGTTCCATCCTTAAGTTCCATCACCATAAGTTCCAGCTTATGGGCTTTTTTAAAAAATAAAACTATTTTATTTAAATGGTACAGAAGAAATTATGCATACTTAAAATGATTAAAAGTTCATGTTAGAAAATGCAAAAAACCCAATAATTTATATAATGGTAAAATCTAAAGTGATGGGAAAACATAAAATGCTGTCATTTGGTCCTCTCACATAGCAAAATTATTACAAAAATGAGCTATATAATAATTACTGAAGCTGGGTTAAAGGTACATGACAACATAATTCCTTTATACACATTCAGTCATCCTGTAGTGAACTGCTAGCCCTCAAATGGGAGAGTAAGCAATTTATTTAACATATTGGGAGTACATTATACACCTATAATGAAATTACTACTTTCTCCAAAGATTCAAACAGATTAACATTGCAACAGAGTTATTTCTATGTAACACATACTTCTGAAAAATTCAATAATCATTTGAGTTTAAGAATATGTAAATGAAATATAATTTATTCCGATTTCAACAATAGACCTACAAAGTCACAATTTTTCCCAGGAAACCACTCATTCATAGATGAAAAACACATTGTAGCTTTTCCGTTATCTGTTTGTGATGCTTTCAGCTATGTCCATCTGGGCACAGTGGCATGTAGTCCCAGTTACTCGAGAGGCTGAGTAGGGAAATCAACATAATAGGTCACAACAATGGATGCCAAAATCCAGAATGGATCTTAAATCTTGAAAAAGGTTTCTCCTTTTTTTCAGCAGCTGTGGAGGTCTCTGGCCTGGTGTCATCCTTGTGGTCTGGTGGGAACAGGAATCCCGGCCTGAGCTACTTCTGGCCCTTGGCCTGGCCTCAAATGAACTTATAGTTTTAATTAGAATTTTTTTTCTTTGATTATTTTTAATTACCCTTATAGCCTACCTAAGCACTTCGGCAAAGGTATGGTGGAGAAAGGTTATTATAAACCAAATTATAAATTTTATTGCTCTAATTGGAGTCGAAACCCATGGTGTCAATTAAATCCTCATTTCTTATTCCCTTTGTTTGTGTGATCATCATTGTAGGCATGATAAAACCTCGATGTGGCATAATTATGTAAGTGCTTAAGCAACCCAGGCGCAGTGCATTGGTAATACCCTGATTAGGGCAGACAGGAGTCTAGAACCTTACTGAGAACATCCTGAGCATAGTGAGAGCTTAAACTGTGTCTTTTTCCTTCTTGTCTGTTCACATCATGCCCAGGCTGGGGCACATAGAAGGAGTTTAATAAGTGTTTCCTATGGAGACACTGATGCTTGAACTGCCCTATTGCCTCTAACTTCAATTGCTGATTGGCTGTCCAGCCACTACTGTAGGGTCTATGCAATGTGGCAGGACGGTTCAAGTCCATAAAGCTTGAAATGTCATTGAAGTAGTCATAACGTATTCTGTAGGGATGACTGCTCCAAGGTGTATTAGACAGAAAAATTAACCCGAGCTGCCACACAAATAAAATCTTGAAATCTCAGGGATTTGACACAATAAATGGTTATTTTTTGCTTATTTCCCATTTCATCTTGCAGCTATGGAACTGGAACACATGCTCTCTGCAATCGTAGTGATATGAGAAGCGAAAGATGGCAGAGGTGTACTGGCTCTCACCTGCCTTAGTTTAGCGATGACATGTCATACCACTCAGAGTCCTTTGGCTACATTTAGTCATGTGAACCCAAAGTACCTGCAACAGAGGCTGTGAAATGTGGGGGCGCTCCCAGAATTTGATCAGCACTGTCTTTGATGTGTTAGGATTCCTCTGGAGCACTAGAGATTCCACTGTAGCTCTAGGTACTAAGCTGTGAATGCCAAATAATGTACACATATAGATGAGCCAGACAGATAGTTCTGTGGGAAATTCTTTTATTAAAATAAGTTAAATATACAAGGCAATTAAAAAATAACTATGTTCTTTTGCCATGTCATGGCCCTCCAGGATCTTTAACTGAGCTCTTCTACGAAAGCCCAGCTGATAAAATGTAAAAAGCAAGTTCAGTTGCAGATTTTAAGTAGCAAGTAGTCCTTTGTTGTATGGTTCTCATAAAACCAGGAAAAAATTTTCTTTTTAATTTAATGCCTAAGGATTCTTCATAGGAGATGAGGAGATGGTCAGTTTGGATTATTTTTATTTTTGTTCAGGGCATTGAAATAAGTAAGCCTTAAGGAGGCGGGTACGGATTTGTCTGTTTTAAGGGTTCATTCTTCTGTCAAAAGATTCGTGGGCTGAATTTCATCTCTTTCTTTCTTACTGGCTTTGAGAGTTAGCTTCTTGAATGTTGCATGTGGTCAAATTTCTGTACAGAATACCATTTGGTTTGGATTACACTTGTGCATCTTTCAGCTCTAGGAACCCAAGAAGGGCTTCATGTATTTCTGTAGTCAGTTTCAAAGTTGTGCTCTTGAGATACCATGTTTTCATGCCAAAAATGATCACTTGGAAATTCTTAAGGGAAATGTTCAAATATAGAGAAATGCTATGTTATTTAACTATGAGAATACTTTACAATAAAACAATAAATGAAATCAGCCACCATTCCATATAAAAGCTGACACAGAACTAGGGAAATATTATTTCGTCACCTGAAGCTCTTCGTTAGGTGGTAGAGGGCTAGTTGGCAGCAAACTCACTTGTGTTTATCCTCAGTTTAGTCTTTGTTCAGTGTGAGGTCAACTCCTATATAGTAGTTCACTGGGATTTCATCACATGCCATACCATAATAATTGATGGAAGCTACATTTTAAAATAGCAAATTGTATGGCTGAGGGAAGATCTTATCAAAACAAGTGTTATGAACGGCATGGCCAAGAGATGGAAAGATCTCCACAAATTCTCAGCCTTTGTTCTCATTGTACTTTCTGCTCCATCCTTATCATGCTCAGGAGGTGGCTTCCCACAAAATGAGAGTGAGACCCCCTGTGCTATCAGGCAAAGGTCAGGATTGCTTTTCCTAAGTAAGACACTTTAGCTCCCACAGCTTAAAATATATTTACTATTGTTACACCTTAAAATCCCAATTTGTTAATAGTTATAATGTTCTTTGAGAAGGAAGAGTACCCACAATAGTAGTTTAAAGGGTTATTATCTTTTTGCTATTTATAAAACTCTCTAAGTGCAATTATCATTGTTTTAAAAAATATTTTATTTGAACTCAACAGGATGTTGTTGTTATCTTCTGAGTTAGTGAGACTTCTGAGAGCTATAATTAGACTAGAATAATCCAAGGGGTATGGAACTGACCAGAGGCTTGGCTGAGGGCCAGGGCTTGAGAAGGTACATGCAGGAGATAAACCGGATTGATGAGCAGGTGACTGACATGCCTTCTTTCTGCCACTGGCTCTAGATGGCAAGAACATGGCAGAGAAAAAGGAATTTTACTCACAAACCAACTAATTCTATAACTTTGTCATAAGTAAAGCATCTCTCGGCCCCAAGTAGTACAAGCACAGTATAGAGGGAGTGTGGGCTTTGGCTTCAGACAGCTCTGGTTGGAATCTTGCCTTTGTTTCTTAGGAGCTATGCAAACTTGGGCAACTCATTTAACCTCATTGGATCTCAGTTCCTTAATTCATGAAATGGGAAAAGTAATACATGGTAGTGTTGTATCAGCACTAGAAATGCGTGGCTAGTGCTAACTACCGGGCGCTCATTATGGGTGCTCAACAAATTTTATGGATAATCGTGATCATTTGTATTAATAGCAACATGAGACAAAGCTGAGGAAAGTAAGCCTAATCAGCAGTGACCATTATTTGGAGTCGAGCCTTGCATCATACTAGTTTAATCAGGTAAGACTTGATTCTGACAGGTTAACTGATTACTTCTCTAAGAAAACCACTACTTGTATTTAAAAGGTTTCTCCCATAGGCATTAAAATTTAACCCAAAGAATGACTTTGGCAAAATTTCAAACAGAGTCAAGCCCATAAAGAAGAGTTTAAGGAGCAAGACTAACTTTTAACTTTTAGATCACATTATACAGGGGACAGTTCACGCTACAAACAGACACTGGCATTTTACATTGTTCAGAGTTTAAGAGTTTCGTGTTTGAAGTGGGGAATTAATGCAGTGCCGTAGGAAAGGACATGATGCATTAAGAGTGCATTTATAAGTTAATCGTTGTTGCATTAAGATAAAGCATGATGTGAATCTTAAATTCAGCTGATTAGTAAATAAAAACAAAACAAAAAATGATAAAGCACAACAATATCTGTCCTTTGTTGACATGTATAACGTGTCTCTCTACCTTCATTATATGCCTCACAGTTTCCTGACTTACACTGTGCCTGTTCCAGAAAGAATGAAAAAAATTAATATGAAATTTTATACGTAATTTAATTCTGTATTCTCTGCTAATACTTTTTAAAAAAATTACTGAAAAATGCATATTTATTCTTTAAAAAGCTCATTATTACTCAGACATATATAGAATAAAAATTGGATATTCTTTACCCCAAAGAAATGTATACTATTTTAACTTTGAAAAGTTTATGAAAAAATTAAATCAACATTTCACTTTCTTTGTTTTTGACTTAGGAAAGATGACAAGGGGCCTGGTGGAATTCTGATGAAGGTTTGCAATCTTTAAGCTCTTGGAAACAAGCACACTGTAATCTCTGTTATCCATGGATTCTTTCAGAATGACTCCTCAGCTCAGGGTGGCAAGACAAGAACGTAACATTCTGGCTTAGGAGTCTCCACACAGGTGTCAGGAATTTGTCACATATGAAGGCATGGGAGAGGAATTTAAAATTTCCCTTTAGGAATAACCAAGCTCATAACCAAACCAATATAAAATGCTTCTGTAGAATAATCCTGTGGCCAAATTATAATGTATTTTGTTCTTGTGAGAAGAACACTGAGGGGGATATTTCAATGCTCTTTAAAGTCAAAGCGATGACGTTGGCTTTAAAAGTGGAACTTCTCTCTGAGGTTCCATTTCTAGACTTTTCAGTGCAGAAAAGTAACAAAGTTTATAGGAAACAGCACTGATTATTGCTGAAGGTCTTGACTAAAGTTTTTGCTAAAAAGCCTTTCTGAAAGATCTACTGAGGTTTCTGGCTCCTGGCCGCAGGAACTTACAATTATGACTCCACAAGTGGCAACAGATATTAAGGACAAGTGTATAGTTGAGAAAGTGTTGAATGGGTTTATGGATGTGCCATTGTAAGAGTAAGTGTATGCTGGAGGGTGAAATGACTATGATAATAGATTAGAAACTTTATTTTAAAAATTCTTTTATCTGTTATTCGTTCCTTCTTTGTTCAAAGAAAGGATTAGTCCAGCTTGTAGGGAGGTGCTGCAGTTATTCACTGCAGTGTAACAACCACTCTGAAGTTTATTTATTTATTTTTTTGAATTATGATTAGGGCCATGCAGATCTTCTCCATATGGGTCCAATTTTTAGTATATGTGCTGCCAAAGCAAGTGCCACTCTGAAGTTTAGTAGCTTAAAATAATAACAACCCTCTGTGGGATGAGCTCAAGCGAGTGGTTTTTCTGCTGGCCTTGTCTGAGGTTATTCATGCAGCTACAGTTGTCTGGAGGTTTTCTAGGGCTAGGAATCCACAGTGGCTTTACTCATATGTGGCATCTTAGTTGAGATGCCTGAAACAGCTGGGGGCTGGCTGGAAATCTTTCTTTCTTCCTTTTTTGCACATAGTTTTCTGCAGCAGAGTGTTTGAATGTCTTTACTTTATACAATGGCTTAGGGTTCCAAAGAGGGTGAAAGCAGAGGCTTCCATGCCGATTGAGACCTAGGCCATAACTGGCAAACTGTCACTTTCTGTTGATGAATAAACTCACAAAGCCAGCCTGATTCCATGTTGGAGGGAAAATAGACTCACTTTTGGATGGGAGGAAAAGCAAAGAATTTGGGTCATCTTCAATTCATCGTAGGATGTAGAATATTCAACAAGACATGCAATAATAACCTCTAAAAATTGCCATTAAACCTTTTGATTGAAGGTCAACTAGCAGATGTGGCATGTTTACACCCAATGGCAACAACACAAATGGTCTAATTTCAGGGACCCCCAAAAGGTCAATTTACCAATTAGCTTAATCCAAAGTTTATTATTTTTTTTCTGATCAGAATTACTCATATAATTTTGTAATGTTAGAATTGGGAGAGAATTTGAAGGTCACCTAGTCTAGTCAAATGTCTTTTGACAAAAATAAGCATTTAAACAAGATTACAGATATTTTTCTAGGCTAGAGTTGTGGCTCAAGGGCTAATTTGTTTATATGACTAATTCACTGTGACTTTGGTTGAGGGAAACAGAACATAGGATGAATACGTTTAACATGGGAGGGAAAAGCAGGAGAATATGCAGGGCATGAGGTGTGTTCACACCCTAGTAAGGTCCTAGGGATGGAGATGTGTATTGTAGCCGTAGCAAAGTCAAAGCGCCTAGACTTGAGGAAGGAGCCGAAAGCCGATAAGATGTATTTTACCGAGTTTACAATTTCGCCTGAGGGAAGAACTTCAGAAGTGATTTGCTACAGGTCTCTTCACATTTGTCAGAGAGAAGACTTCTTGGAAAAAGTGTTTCAGCATCGTTGGAAATGAGAAGTAGCTTTCTCATGAACTGCTCAGTTAGTATACAGGAATGCTTAAGTTTTCCTCTAGAGATTGTCTTTTTCATATCATTGTATAAGCTCAAGGTTTGCCAAAAGATACATACTTGGCTGATTACCACTGGTGTCTTTCTGTAGTTTCTCTTCCCCGTCTTTCTAGAAGAGGAGGGTGTTTATCGACTGATCTGAGGTTGTGTTGCTCACTGGCCTCTGTTATTTTTGGAATGTATGTTTTTGGTGTGGGTTCGCATTCTAGTGTGTCTGTTTATGATAACGGAGCCCTTCGAAGGCCAGCCTGCTGGCCTTTGGACTCAGGGCTTGTTGAAACACATTTCCCATTTCATTTTGCGGTTGATGTCTTTGCAAGGTGGGCTTAACAGCTTTGGTCTTCTCATTTTCTGAAAATAATGGGAATTCTGTGAGTTATCAACATGTCTCAACATATTTTCATGGAAATTTCAAGAGGAGCTGGGGTCATTGTGAAGACAGTAAATTTTAGTGGGAGAAGGAAAACTCTGTAAAAGGGACAGTGATAGGTGGGCCATTTCTCCCTTCCCCCTGAACTGGCTGGTGGCCTTGCTGTTACTTCTTCCCTCAGTCTCCTTGTGGACCAGCCCAGTGTCCATAGCAGGAACTGTTTCCATCTGTAGTTTCTAAATGGGATAGAGATCCTTTTTGTAAAATATGCTAAGTTCCTTTTCGATCTCAGTCTTTTTTTTCCCTCTTATCAATATACTAGCATTGCAACCCCTTCACTTAATAAGAGAGACTTTGTGAATACAGTGGCTATATAACACATCTGATCCAATGGAACATGTTTTTTTCTTAGATATAGAATAATTTAAAAGGATCCTGGAGTCTTTAAAAATGTCTTCGTTTTTTGGGGTAGAAAAGTCAGGTCTAGCCTGATTCTCAATGTAAAAGATTTATGGGTTTTAGGGCTAGTTCGCAACTCTAGATTTTGCTTCAATTGGTGCACTTGTTATTGAATTAGCTAAGATATTGAGTATTTAATGGGTTGAAAAGACAAATTTCCTGGTCTCACATGTTACATGTGCAAAGACTTTAGATTTCCATTTCCATTAAGCTTAAACAGAAGTATCTCTACTATCGATTTTAGGCAATTTATTTGTGGGACTCTTGGTTGGCCTCCCAGAAAAGCTGGCTGCTGTTATGTGCCTCCGCGCAGGTATATTTTTTCCTTCAAAACATCATTAAAGCATAACAAAGGTAAATCAATACTACTGGCTCACACTTGTGGTTGCTCATTTGCTCCACTGATGTGATGAGATGGCTTTTTAACCTGTTTACCATTATCAGAAAAGACCCCTCTGGCCAGAAATGTTCCTGGCTGTTTGCGGTATCTGTAAATTTGCCTTTTTTCTTCATTCATCCTCCCTTTTCCTATCTGGTCCTCAGAGGATAGATTTTCTGAGACACATTCTAATTTGATCAATACCAGAACATCCAGGTGGTCATCAGAAAACACAGAGTCTTAGGGTTCTGAACCTGAGAGAAATGTCAGTGACTCTCAAACAATTTAGCTGCAAGGCCGGAATACATCCAGCAAGGTCTGCCTTTGAGGCTCCATGGGGACCTGTGCTGGCTGTGTCTGCAATGACTGTTCTCACTGCTTCCCTGACATGGACCTAAGTAGGCTGGGAAGGGAGGGGGCAGCAATGGTAAAATAACTGAGACCCCCCCCAACGTGCACACTTTTCACTTGGGGAGAGTGAGAGGGGGGATGACCTGTCCCACCCCCAGCTTGGCCTTCAGACCTGGAGTCCCTGTCCGTGGTCACCTTGTTTGCAAAGGTCATATTTCAGTGACAGCTATGGAGACTGGAGAAACAGGCCAGGACAGAGGGAAGAGTTGTCAACCAACTTTGCTCCAACCCGGGCGTGGTTTAGATGTCTTTGAGAAAGACGATAATTTTGCCTAGAGGCATTTCTGGGATGGGTTACAGGCTGAGAGGGTCCAAGGGGTCTAGCTCCTGACCTAGAATATCTTGTTGCAGGTGGTTTTCAAGGAGGAGTGGAGGTGGAGGGGAGATATGTAATCAGTTGTGTAATGAGAGGGCCTACATAAGGAAAGACAAAGGAGAGGAGAAGGAGAGAAATCAAATTTGGGTGATGGAGATTTTCCAAGGGAGTAGAAGTAAAGGATTAGGAGGTTAAAGAGAGAGCCTTAGGGGACTTGTTTCCTGATGGCTATGGACTGAGTGTTTGTGTCACCACAAAATTTATATGTTGAAGCCCTAGACCCCAGTGTGATGATACTTGGAGGAGGGACCTTTGGGAAGTAATTAGATTTACATAGGGTCAAGATGGCTTATCCCCCATGATAGGATTAGTGCCCTTATAAAAAGAGGAAGAGAGGAAATCTCTCTCCCTGCAGGCACGCACCAAGAAAATGCCACGTGGAAACATAATCAGGAAGAGGGCCCTTGCCAAGAACCTGACCATGCTGGCACCCTGATCTTGGACTGCCAGCTCCCAGAACTGTGAGAATAAATGCTTGTTGTTTAAGCTACACAGTCTGGTAATTTGTTATAGCAGCTCAGAACGACTAAGGTGCTACCAATCCATCTTCCATAGTAAGGGGTCATCTGCATGAAGACCCGTCTTGTCTTCTTTCAAAGTCATGAGATACAAATGTAAGTTTCTGGCATGCATCATAATGTGTTTCTCCTCTGGGATATATTTTTTAAAATAAATTCCTCACAACAATCGGCTGTACTGCTGTCTCAATCTCCTCGTTTACCAGGCTCTCTTGCACCCACTCCAGGTCCACTTCCCTCGCCTCCATGCTGCTGGAACTCTTCTTATCCAGGTCTCCAGTGTGCTCCATGTGGATCCATTCCACAGTCAGTTCTCAGTCCTCATCTCCCTTGACCTCTCCACGGCATTCAACATCAATCTTCCCTCTCTCCCCAGAACCCTTTCTTCACCTGGCTTCTGGAACACCAGCACTTCCGCTTCTCAGAGTGTCCTGCTGGCCCACCCTCCTGTCTCAGATCTGGATCCCCTTCCTTTTCATTACCTCTGTCAAGCGCCCCAGGGCTTGTTCTTACAGCTCCCCTCCCCGTAGCTTCTCTCTCCCCTCCAGGTTATCTCACCCATATCCCTGGCTTTAAATACTCTCTCTAGCCCCAGTGCTGACTAGTCCCCAGAATTCCAGATCTGAAACTCAGCTGTCTACTTATCTCCACTTGGTTGTTTAAATAGACATCCCACATCCAATATTTTCAACATAAAACTCTTAATTCCACATCCCCTCTCCCCCTAAAAAAGAAACTTGTTCTTTCCTTGTACAAGAAAGAACTCAGCAAGTGACTCACTCTCTACCCAGCTGCTTATGCATAAGGCCTTGAGGATATCCTTGATCCTTTCTTTATCTCATATCCCCACATCTAATCCATCAGCAAATCTTGCTAACTTTACCTTCACCACCTCCACCACTGCCAACCGCAATGGTCCAAAGCACCGCCACTCTGCCCAGGACCACTGCAGCAGCTTCATAGCTGGTCTCCCTGACTCCACCCTTGTGACCCCTGTAGGACATTCGCCACTCACATCCACAGAAATGAAACTTTAAAAACATAAGTCACATTGCTTCATGCCTCTACTTCTCATTACAATTAGAATAAAAGCAAAGTCCTTCCCATACCCTACAAGGCCCTGTAGATCAGCTCCTTTGCTACCACCGAAACTCATTGCTCATCAGCCTCCCTGATGCCCTCCATGGCCTAATTGTTCCAGCCATACCTGAAGCAGTCTCCCAACTGGCTCGCAACTTTGTACTTGCTGTTTTCTCCTCTGGGATCCTCCTACACTAGATATGACTCAGTTCTACTTTTCATTCCATTTTCCATCAAAGGATCTTTTCTCAGAGAGGCTTTCCAGATTACTCTCTCTTCTTCTTATTGCCACATCCTGCATTATTTTCCTGCATCATTTTCATATTCATGCTCATGGCATGACAGTATCTACAATATTAGAGTGTAAACTCCAGGCAGGCAAGTACCTTGCTTTTTACTGCTTGATCGCCAGAATCTAGAACAGAGCCTGACACATAATTGGTGCTGATTTATGGATGGCAAAGGTGGCTCACTCAGCTATCTCACATCATCATGTGGTGTTCGGATAGCTGTCAGGGGAATGGATATGTGTCAGTACGTTCATATTTGTTATTTATTCAGCACGTTGTTTTTGACTATTCCTACTTAAATTGAATTAAACAGGTTTTTCTGTGTTCCCAATAGATAGCCTGCTCCTAGAAAAGAGGCATTATCTAATATCTGATAGTGTTCCAACTCAGCAAATTTTTGACTAACACTTCAACAATACCATCAAGATTATATATTTTTACATTTAAGAGGTAAAAAAATTGGTGGTCCATGGCCTATAACCAGCCAGTGGTGTGTTTGGTTTAACTTACACAGTCCTGGCTTGCATGGTATTTTCAATTTGAATTAGTTGTTGGTATTTAAACATTTGGATGATTTTATACACTATTCTAAATTTCTGGCTTTTTAAAAAGAGTAGATAATTTGACAATACTGGTTCATATTTCTGCCTGCCAAAAACTAGCTGGAGCTGTTACTGTTCCTACTTTAGTTGGGGCCGTCTGTAAAATGGAGCCTGTATCAATTGCCAATTTACAGCTTGCACTTGGCCCACTTCACTCCTCTATATATTTGCCTGGTCTCTATGGAAATTTGAGTTTGCGACCACTATTCTTACCAAACGAGAGATTTTTCTCTTTTACTGTAGATGCTAAGACTTGAAATTGTATCCATTATCCCTTTCAGCACAGGAAGAGAACCATATAATTCTCATTCTGGCAATTAACATTGGAGAAGTGATGCAACACAGTCGTTTAGCTTTGGAAAAGCTGCTACTCTTCTCCTTGTGCTGTCCTTCACAGAAAAAGTAGCCTTCCCTGGTCGTTCGATGCTACAGAGAAATCTCCTAATATAATGGAAAGAGCACAGATGTTGGGATCAGACAGAGCTGGTAAAATACTGAATATATCACTTTCTAGCTCTGTAATATTGGGCAAATTACTAACTGCTGTGAGCCGTAGTTTATTCATCTGTAAATGGGAATACTAAGTGCTAATCTCACATTGTGCCTTATCTCAAAAAGTTATTGTCATTTATACTTTAGTTTGAATAATGGAGCAACTCTTCCAGGGTACATTTGCATTTTAAAAGAAGAACTTTCTAACTAAAGTGAACCTCTTAGTGGTAAGATAAAAGTGAGACACTTTTTAATGGAGGCTTTCCAAGGACCATTGCTATCTCTCCCCAGCAGGACAGAGACTAATAACTTGGCCGTGAACCTCATTTTTTATGGATTTATACATGTCAGCTAGGACAAAATTCAAGAAATTATTATTTTTTTCTTTTTTAAGCAGGAAATATACTATTGTTCACTTTATATGACCACACGATTCCTCAGTCACACAGACTTGACAATTAAAATTTGTATTTAATTCTTCTTACTCTTTCATAGTCCTATTTTACTAAGTATCAAATCTTAGTAATTATATTTCTCTCTGCAGTGTCCTTTATTCCCAAACCTCCCTCTCCATTCCCGGGCTTTGATTCCAGCTCTGTTTCTCACTTCCTCCCACCGGACTATAGTGGCGCCACATCTGGTCTCCCTGCCTTTGGCTTTCCTTTCATCGCACATCCTATAAGTTGTCACCAAGTTATTTGTCCAAAAACACAGTTCTGATAATGCTACTCCCATATTCAGAGAATTTACTGCTTACCAGCCGGTTAGGTCCACCTGGTTCTAGAATGTCACTCAGAGCTCTCTGTGCTGTGACCCCAGCCTACTTCCTAGTCTTTCCCTGTGCCCTTTGCTCCAACCAAACTGGATTATTCCCTGAGCACATCCTAGGCTCTCTTGCCCTTCCAACTTGCTCCTGCTTGTCCTTCTGGCTGACATACATTACCTTTCCCTCCATAAACTTAAGGAAATTCAGCTCTACCATTTTATTTTTGGTATGCTTCAAACTTTTCCAACTAAATTGAAGCCATGGGGTCCCTCGATTTGCCCTTTGGTTTATCACCGATTTCCACTGTGGCTCCATTTCCAGGCCTGAAAAGTCCCCTTTAAAGTTCCCCAACTCTACTGATCTCTAACTTTGGACTTGCACTGTCAAATACATCGAATAAGTGCTCATGGATCCCTGACCACAGCATCATGTCTGAGTAGAGCACACTGGTTGGGGAACTTGGTTTCCAGTTTTGACTCTGCCATTTATTACCTGTGTCTGGCAAATCTGTTAGCCTCAATTTCTTCTTGCATAAAATACAGCTACTGATGTTTGTCCTGTTTCCTCAAGGTTTGATAATGAGGATGGGAAATATTAATAAGTTTGTATACTATAAAATAGGCAACAAATGTTAAGTATTTTAATAGAGGGTTTTTTGGTGACTTCACCCAACGTGTGACTAGTGGATATTTCTAATAGGGGGTGGTGGAGATGTTTTTAGGGCATTAGTTGGGAGGGCTCTGGGGTTTTTTTGAAACCCTTTTAATTGGAGCACTGGCACATGTGTTGTTTCAAGTTAACTAGAATTGGTTTATAACTATGTAGAGCTCCAGGAGAAGGGATTCAGTTTTGTTTTAGCTTCAGTTGCATTGCTCTACTAAAAGCAGGTGGAGAGAGACATTTGTGCAGCCTCCCCTGAGTGATTAGCATTAAGATTGTCAAAATAACTCACTAGTATATTAT
>RJWJ010015708.1:0-35732 GCA_004363605.1 Indri indri
ACTTATCTACAATCTCAAAACTAATTATTGCCAATGACAGCTCTGAAGTCTGGGTTTTGAAATTCAGATGCTGTGTTCAGATGTGATATATAATGAACTGGCTCTTGTGAAAAACTATCTGAATGGTTGTAACAGACCTGAAACGGGTAATGGCATTTATGAATGTACACCTTGTAAGCCTGTAACCAGCACGTGTTGACACGGTGACTTGCACATAGAAGGAACTAAATAAACATTTCTCAAAGGAAAATACAGAAAGGAAGGGAGGGAAGGATGAATGGAAGGAAAGGGAGAGGGGAGAGGGAGGAGAGAGGATAAAGAGAGAGATTGTATAGTTTTCAGGGAAGATGTTCCATTTCTTACAAAATGTTATTGTGACCAAGTTCCTTGACTTAGAATTGACATAGTACTTGTGCTCAAATATTTGACTGCTTTAGGGTACTACAAGTCCTGTTTCAAATTTATAACAAAGCCATTGCCTTGTTTCCATACTCCTGCTCCTTACGGAATTTCTAGCCATTGCTTAACTACATAAGAATATTAGTGCTGGATACAGTAGACAGTTCACCCTTTACTTGACTGAAATTTAGTATGGTTGCAACCTTTACCATGACTCTAGCACTATATTATCAGGTGTATGGTTCTAGAAATGCCTTTAACCAAAGAAAATCATTTGATTGTACACATTCGGCAGAAAACAACTATAATCCTTTTACAAAGAAGGTAGGGTATAACTAAATAAGAAAGCAACAAAAATACATTAGTAAAATTATCAATTCTAAGTTTCTGTGTCTTTTTTAAATCAAATTCCTTAAATGAGGTTATCTTTTAATTATTACAGATGCTTCTTTGAAATGGCCAGTGTTTAGAAAAAAACATTTTCAGAAACAGGGAGAAATCATAATAGCAACACAGAGGGAAAAAGGGATTTACATGAACAAATTGAAAGAAAATCTAAGATGCATAATCTTATAGATTAATAATTTAAGCGAAGTCAGAAAGGATGTGGGGCTAAAAATATACCATCACTTCACAATTTTTGGTCAAATGTCATCAATTCTAAAGTTCCAACTTTTGTACTAGCAAATAGAAACGATATGCCTACCAACATCAGCATTAGCTAAACTGTCCCACAACTGGGCTTTGCAGAAGTCATAGGCACTTGCGTTCATATCCTGGACGAGCTCCCCGCCAAAAAAGAAGTCATAGGCAAGGTGCAATCTATAAATGTCATTTTAACAAAAGAATAGATCAAGGATTAATAAATAATGCATTCTTCTTGCAGGGTTCCTGTCTCTCTATTCTCCATATAAAAATCCTCAGACACCTCAGTACAACATGTTCTCTGGTCATATCCAGTAAAGTGGACATGATGGAGGGTTTGGAATAACTTTGCATAAACTGCTCAAGAGGTCAAATATTATATCTATGTCAGGATCAAGACCCAGAGATATAAAGAAGTGTTTAAAAAAAAACTGTAAAAAGTTAGTCATAGGTTGATCTGGATTGTTTAGGTCATAACCTAAAGAATAACCAGCCAGCAATCTCTCACTTATGGCCTTGTTTGATTGATTGCACTTTTACTTTCTTATCAATTAGCTTATCACTAAAAAATATCACTTGAAGGTATTGTTCCAAAGTTACTTGGTGATGCCTGCTTTTAAGTCAAGTAAACTAACGTTACTTGAGGGCTGATTTTTTTGTGTACAGGACTGAATAGAGGATAAAATTCATAATCTAATGAAGAAAAATATAATCTTTAAGCTATTAAATAGTTATAATACAAGTAGGATATGATTTAAGTGACATATCCTCTACAGTGACTTACTTACAATAATCTGTATTTGACAGCAGACATTTTACCAAGAGTAGTTTATACTATGTCAAATTTATCAATTACCGTATATTAGGCAACAGTTGTGTTGAGTACACAATCTGTATCACCAATTCCTGCAATCTCCCGTGGTATTTTGAGTACGTACTCATTGGTGTATTTCTAAGCGTCATTTTTCATCCACACTTGTCAAACTTGTATGAAACTTAAGAACAAGATTTTATAGTTATCCCATTAATTTTCATACTGCTATTTTTTCAGAACATTCTGCCAAAATCTTTGTCGGATCTCAATCTGAACATTCAACACAGTAGCTACTCTTCTTTAATTTGTGCATTTTGTTACTGTGATAACCATACCAGTAGAGCCAAATCCAGAGCTCTGTGACTCATCACTGTGTTTGTGAACCAATGTGCTCTACATGTACTTTTCTGAGCTGCTCCATTTTTAAAGTTTCCACAAAGTTGAGAGGGAGTTGAATTTTTTTAATAATAAGATAATGTATCTGGTATTGACCAGCATTTATTTATTCATCCATTCATTTATGTATCTTTTGATTATACATTATTTCCACATCATTTCAAAAGGTTACAAAATATATTAAAAGTAGAATCGACTTTAAATACAAAGTAATGCTGTGATGGTTAATTTTATGTGTCAACTTTTCTAAGCCATGGTACCCAGATATTCAGTCGAACACATCTAGATGTCACTGTGAAAGTAATTTTTAGATGAGATTGACATTTGAGTAAAGCTGATTACCTTCCGTAATGCAGGCGGGATTCATCTAATCAGTTGAAGTCCTTAAGAGAAAAAAGAGATCTCAAGGAGGAGGAAATTCTGTCTTTGGACTTGAGCTGAAACATCAACTCTTTCATGGGTCCCCAGAAAACTGGCCTAACCTGAAACTTCAAATTTACCAGTCCCCAATTGCTGAAAATTGATCTCTTCCTCTCTCCCTCTCTTTCCCCCTTTTTTCTCTATTGATTCTGTTTCTCTGGAGAACCCTGATTAATTCACGGACTGACAGCAATCAAGCAAAGATTGGAATGCTCAGGAGGGGGCTTCTGCATCTGGTAAAAAGTGGTCTCACTGATTTCTCTGACCACTTCCAACATGCATTCGCAACGTGCAATGACCTATTGTTTCCAATCAGTACAGTCTTGGGGTCTCATATGGTTCACTGCTTAGATGTGCTTATAGTCACTGACTGAAACATAGGTTCACATGTACAATAAAAGAATACTGAGAAAAAATAAAGATAGACTTTATTATAGCTACATAATGCTGTGGCCTACAACATTCTTTCACATATCCATTACGTTTGAATTTCCCAACATTCCATGACAAATGTAGCTTATATTTTCATTATAGTTTCAAACAAACAAAGAGAAAACCTACGATTAAAGAGGTACACTATTAGTCAGAAAAAAGAATTAGGACTAGACCCCAGAAGTCTTTTTACTTTAGCATTACCTCCTATATAGGGAATGAATCAATGAAAATTGGACTTCTATGAACTGAATTGTATCCTCCAAAATTCATAGGTTGAAGTTCTAACCTCCAATATCATGGTATTTGGAGGTGGGGCTGTTGGGAGGTAATTAGATTTAGACAAGGTCATGAAGGTGGGGACTTATAAGAAGATACACAGAGTGTGCTCTCTCTGTCTCTCTCATTCTCTCTGTATATATCTCTATCTCTCTAGCTCTAGCTCTCCCCTCAAAAGAGGACCCTCAGTAGAACCCAACCATTCTAGCACCCTGATCTTGGACTTCCAGCCTCTAGAATTGTGAGAAAATAATTTTTTTGTTGTTTAAATCGTCTAGTCTGTGGTATTTTGTTATGGCAGCTCTGGCTGATTAATAAATGGACTTACAAATTTTGGGTGTTATTGAATTCTAAAATTCACTCAAAGATAATGTATATGTTAAGAAAATTTATTTTTTAAAAACGTAAAACTGTACTAATCAAAGGGGAAGTCACATAAATAAGCAGAACTTGGACATGAGGCTGCATCAGAATCACTTGCAGAGTTTTTAAAGCTCAGATTACTGACTCTACACCTATAGTGTCTGATTCACTGTGTTGAGGGTGGCTCCCCAAAATTTGCATTTTTTTTTTTTTTTTGAGACAAGGTCTCACTCTGTCACATGGGCTAGAATGCAGTGGTGTCATCATAGCTCACTGCAACCTGAAACTCCTGGGCTCAAGTGATTCTTCTGACTTAGCCTCCTGAGTAGCTGGGACTATAGGCAATGCATCACCATGCCCAGCTGATTTTTCTATTTTTTGTAGACATGAGGGTCTGGCTGTTGCCCAGGGTGGTCTCGAACTCCTGGCCTCAAGCCATCCTTCCACCTAGGCCTCCCAAAGTGCTAGGATTCTAAGTGTGAGCCTGCTGTGCCAGCCCAAAAATTTGCATTTCCAACACTAGTTCCTAGGTGATATTGATGCTAAACCATAATCTGTGAATGACTACTATAAATTCATGAAAGGTGTAAATTATAATCAATTAAGAGTGCCAAGAGTACATTTTAAACTAACATACACATATACAGAATACCAAACTGAATTTCCAAGATATTAATCCAGGGTATCTTGAGTAGGGCATGTTTTCAAAAGGAAGCTTTTAAAAATTTCTCCAGTTTATTTTAAAAACCACCAGGTTTGGGAATTAATGCTCTAAAGTTAACAAATTAGAAAAGAAATCTAGTTTCATGCCTTTAATTAAATAAAGTAGAAAAACTAAGAAAATATTATTTAGTTAAAGTTCCTTTCAAAATTATCAAAATACGAAATATACAATAAAAACACCAGATTTATATTTCTAAACACACTAGTTGTCATAAAATGGTTTGTTATTTTGACTATATTTGATATGCACACTAAAATCCTGCCAACATTACCCATTTATTTAGTAAGCCTTTTATTCTTGGGCAGAATAAATGTAAACCAATTTAACCCTAGGCAGAATTATAACCATATGAAGGGAAATGAACAGATACAGCCACAACATTAACAGAAAAAGCACTTAAGAATTTAATAATGATCAACTAAGAGTGAAAAACAACTTACAGTTAGCTTTAAGAATAGTAAGTTTAAGTAATATCTGTTCAGTAAAATTAATGGATGAAAGAACTATTGCTTAAAATATCAATGAGATAATTACATGTTACTTATAAATTACACATAAACATCACATATACATATGAAGCTATCATAAGCAATGAAAAGATACTTAAGAATGCTATATTGTGTTCATTAATGAACTGTAAGTAAAATTAAGCTTGAGTATGGACAGAAACAGTAATCAAAAGAATTTACACATGTATAAGATAAATGTGAGGAAGATGATCAATAAAGTCAAACCTGAATTTCTGCCACTTTCTGTGTGTGAACTAAAGTAAGTTACCTAATCTTTTTTGGTCTTTCTTCAACTATACAATGTCCCTCAAGAATACTCTTGCTTGAAACAGAAACAAAGCACCCAAGATTTCATGCACTTTTGCTTTTCCTTATAATCATGTCTTTCTCTCTGTCTGTGAAAAGTGACTGTCTAGATATCCACCTCACAGTTATTTCTTAGAATGCCCAAGGACAGATTCATAAACCAACAACCACCCCAGTTCAGTTGAGTTTGGTTAAATACATTTGCCTCAGATCTCTCCTATATTTCAAGAAAAATGGGTTATAAAATTAATATTAAAAATCTGATATACATTAAGCCAAATACATAGACTATTTGGACAGATGAAGCAATTTATGGAAGAATAATAATTTAATTATAATCTCTTGTTTACTTTACCCTACATCTGTGCTTTTAATAGTATTATAAATGTATTATAAATAGTATTATAAATATATAAATGTATTATAAATGTATTCCAATTAATCCTAAAGACTTAATAATAGCCAAAATTACTTCTGGTCTAGCTATAAACAAATGTCTCAAAAGCATGTTTACATACACTTAAAGTTTGCATATTAGAAAAATGGAAAATAACTGAATTTGCTCTACATCAGCAAATCAATTATTTGGGCTTTAATTAAAAACAAAAGACTAGTGGCAAGTAGAAAAAAAAGAGGAGAAAATGTGTCACGTAAATCTTTCAGTATCCATACAATAAGTCTGAATAAACATTGTTGTTGTTGTTTTCATTTAGTATAGAGGATTTAGTAATATCCTCTCTTTAATTCAGTTTGGGCATATATGGTAGGTTTTCCTTATATGCAAAAGAAAAACATAAAATTAAAAAAGATAAAACAAAAAAAATCAATGAAATAACACAATGTTAAGAAGAAGTAACGTTTAAGAGAAAAATCAAAGGATGGGAGAGCAGCTAAAAAGACTGAAAGAAAGATAAAGGCTAAAGGATTTAAAAATTAAACAGAAGGGAAAAGATTAAAGAAGGAAACGCAAAAAGCAATGCAGCAGGATTTAAGAAGCCAGTAAAAAGAAAAGACATGCAGTGATAACAAAGGAATAACAAGTACCAAAAGAAAAGATATTCAATGTAATGAAGAGGGATAAAAAAAGTAAAATAAAAGCAATTGTAAATTAATTGAAAAGCACATCATAGGAAAAGTACAATGTTGATGGGCTTCCAATTTTTTCATCTTCTTTGCTCTGTTATCGATAAAAAGAAAAATCAGCCTTTATGCATAGGAGATTTAGAACAAAATTTCCAACATACAGGGTTATAGCATGTTTTAGTAAAAAGTTCACTGCCACTGGCAGGTTTTGTGATGTTACACAAGTAACTTATCTTCTCCATCCCTCACTACACCTGTCAATTTTCTGATTTATATACTGAAGCCATCTCACCTTATTTCTGATGTCATTAGCTAACTAAATGTTATGACTTTATTTATATCCACCACTAACTCTGATTTCTGAAAACACTATTTTATGGTGAAATAAAAGATGTATTATCATGGACAAACTGAATTACAAATAGACTCACTTTTAAATAACAAAACAGTGGTTCTCAACGATAGTAGTGCCATTCAGAGTTCCAAAAATTTGAGGGGACATTTTTAGTTGTCATAATAATTGATGAGAACTGCTCATACTTAATCAGCAAGGACACGGAATGTTACAGGTCCTGCAATTTCCTGCCATTCTTTTAGATATAAATATGTTTATAATTTTTTAAGTCTAGACCCTATCTCTATTCTCTATTCAAATACAAAGTGTTATTACATGGTTTAATATGCGTTGAATATTTTTGGAATGTAACTCAATATAAATCAAGAGCATATTTTGTTTTGCTAGAATTTAACCAAGAGTTGTTCACTATTTCAGAAAATGACATTATCAACAGCAATGGTGCTCTTGGAATTTGGGGCTCCAGTACAAAGCATTAATATTAGTTTGTATTGTAGTCATTTCTCACATGGTAATTCATATATACATTCAACATTCAAACATTACTATGTAAATGTCCAGGCATTTAAATCAATAAATATTTCCTACAAATTATGTTAGAGCTAATGCTCTAGAATAGAAATTTTTTTTCAAGAAAGTACATAAGGTCTTTTATCTCTGTATGTCATTTTAAGATATAAAGAGGATACTACAAAATATTTGCTGTAAGTAATGTTAACACAACCTAGAGCAGTGGTCTCCTTTTTGGCACCAGGGACTGGCTTCATGGAAGACAATTTTTCATGAAGTGGGGGTTGGGGTGCTCAGGCGGTGACGCCAGCCACAGGGAGCAGCTGTAAATACAGATGAAGCATGACTTGCTCTCCTGCCGCTCACTTCCTCCTGTGTGCCCCGCCCCCATTCCTCAGTTTCACGGAAGACAATTTTTCCACAGATAGGGTTGGGGGAGGGGAGCTCTGCAGCCTGGTCCCTAACAGGCCACGGACTGGTGCCAGTCTGCAGTGGGGAGGCTGGGGACTACAGACCTAGAGCACTAGTGACCACTGGTCTATGGGGTAGAGACTGAAATATAAGAACTCGTTAAGATCAGAGACCATAGGTGTTCAATGAACATTGACTGAATAAGTAAATGAATTATAAGGCAAATAAAACATCATCATTCCAACACAGTCCATAGTTCTTCATTTATATATTTTTATTTCTATTAAGGTGTTGAGAATTCCTTCACTATATGGAAAGTCAAGTATGCTGATGTGATTACTTTAAATGTATAAAGCATCCTCTATTGATTGGAATCTGTCTGCCAGCAATGTTGGGGTCAATGCAACACTAAATAATAATGTAGCAGTAAATACTTCAATCACAAAACCTTTATAATAAAATTTTACTTGTTTAAACAATGATAAGTGAAATACAAATTACCACTTATTGCAATATCCACTGCTCTATAAAACAATCTAGATTATTTTTAAAATATAAAAAGAAGTTAACGTACAGCCGCTTTGGAAAACAATTGGATAGTTTCTTACAAAGCTAAATATTGTCTTACCACATGGCCCAGAAATTGCACTCTAGGTATTTACCCGAATGAGTTGGAAACTTATGTCTACACAAACACCTGCAGAAGAATGTGAGACATTTTATAACATCTTTATTTATAATTGCCAAAAACTTGGGAACAACCCACATGTCCTTCAGTAAGTGAATGGATAAACAAACTGTGAAACATCCATATAATGGAATGTTATTCAACAATAAAAAGAAAGGAGCCATTAAACCATGAAAAGACATGGAGAACATTTAGATGCATATTGATAAGTCAAAGAAATCAATCTGAAAAGGCTACATACTGTATTATCCCAACTATATGAGACTTTAGAAAAGGCAAAACTATAGAGACAGTAATAAGTTCAGCGGTTTTCAAGGGTTCAAGGGGGGAGGGAGGGAGGGAGATATGAACAGGTAGAGCACAGGGGATTTTTAGGGTAGTGAACTACTCAGTATAATAATGTAATGGTGGATATATGACATTATATATTTGTCAAAACCTATGGAATTAAACAACACAAAAAATGAACACTAATGTGGATTTTAACTTTATTTAGCTAATAATACTACACGACACTGTAGCAAATGTACCGCACTAATGCAAGATGTTAATAACAGAGGAAACTGTGTTGGGATGGAGAGGGAATAACAGAAACTCTTTATACAAGTCTTTGTCCAACTCTACTAAATAACACTTTTCCCCCAAAAGAGAGATGGGGGAAACAGGAGAATATATCTTTGAGCGATTTATTTCCACATATAACTTAAAAGGTTTACTGCCTAAATCTATACATAACTACAATGAAGCCTCCATTTTAATGAAAAAAAATTAGCTCAATAAACATACTTTAAGTATAAAAGTCTATTGACTTACTCTGTAACAAAATCAGAACTATTTAAGTTTGTGATAGAACTTTCTAAACAAATGGTAAAATTTTTTAAAAAAATAAATGTTATATATGACAGAAAAGTTAAATAGATGTATGCAATTTTGGTATGTGGTAATCAAATGAATCAATCATAAGACAATGTTATAATAAAATAAAGTTAATTGGGTATAGGCTTAGGATATGGCAGAGGGATAGTATAGCATGTAAAAGGAAGTTAAGCATAGTTTTTGAATTCTGATTTTCTGGGTGGTTCCCCTTGTCATATAATGAACTATTGCATTTCATTTCTGAATAACTGAGGAGATTAAAGCATTCAACTGTAGCTCATGAATTACGCTGAAAGCTATTCAGAATTCAAATGTTACAGCTGGTCTCTCAGTTTTCACTATCTAAAAAATGAGTTTATGAATAAACACATGAACTCATATATTCAAAACAGCAGGCCATTCATCCCCCCAATTCATTCATTCATTCAATAAATATTTACTAATCTACAACAGGTCAAGTCTTATACTAAAAAACAGCCTGAACAAGACTCATATATCCTATGCTCTCATGGAATTTACAAAATGATATGGAAACGGGCATTAAATAATCGTATTTATTTGTTACAAATAAGTAGATGAAATGAGCTGTGGAAAAGAACAAGAGAATAAAGGGTTGAGGAGTAACTTTAAATAGGAACATAAGCAACAGCTCATAGAGGAAGGCGTCATTTAAATGAGACACAAAGGATATGGAGCAGGCCATGCGCAGGGCATAGAGGGAAAGATT
This sequence comes from Indri indri, assembly GCA_004363605.1. NCBI lineage: Eukaryota > Metazoa > Chordata > Mammalia > Primates > Indriidae > Indri > Indri indri. The sequence continues at coordinate 9,938 of RJWJ010015708.1, forward strand.
CCAAACAGTGGAAATAGCAAGTGCAATTGCCCTGAGTCAGGGAGGGTTTCAAACATTGACAGACAGCCAGACATGCCAGGCAGAATGAGCAAGGGAGAAAATAGCAATAGATGAGGAAGAAAAGGTATGCATGAGCCACATTATAGAGGCCCTTTCAAAGCCAAGGTGAGAAGTTTGTGTTTTATTTCCAGTATAAGTAAAGGGGAGTGACATGATCCAATTTAAATGTCTAGTAGAACACCATGATTGTGCTCATTGGAAAAGAAATGGAATTTTCGGTGAGGATCTTTAGCTGTTTTGGGTGTCATGAGACCTTCTGTCCGTCTAGTGAAGCCTACTGCCATGGCTTGAATGCTCTCCCTTTCAAAACTCATGTTGAAATTTAATTGCCATTGTAACAGTATTAAGAGGTGGGACCTTTAAGAGGTGACTAGGCCTTGAGGGCTCTGCCCTCATGGATAAGATTGGTGCCATTGTAAAAGTGTGAGTTTGGCTCCTGTTTCTCACTCTATTTACCCTTCTACCATGTGATGATGCAGCAATAAGACCCTTGTCAGATGCTGGCACCCTAATATAGAACTCCCCAGCCTCCAGAATGTAATGTGAATTAATACATTTCTGTTCAATAAAACTTACTCAGTCTGCAGTATTCTGTTATAGCAGCACAAGATGCCCTACGACAAAAATTGGTACCAGGAGTGGGGTTGTCACTTTAACAAATACCTAAAAATGTTGGGAGTGACTTTGGAATTGGGTAAGGGGTAGAAGCTAGAACAGTTTTGAAGTAAATGCTGATAAAAACCTATATTTCCATGAACAAAGTGTTAAGGGCAATTCTTGTGCCAGCTCAAAAGAAGGGATAATAGGGAAAATCTAAATATTCTTAGAGATTACTTATATAATTGTGACAAGAATTATGGTAGAAATATGGACAGTAAAGACTATTCACATGAGATCTCAGAAGGGAATGAGGAACAAGATATTGGAATCTGGAGGAAGAGCTATCCTTCTTGTAAACTGGCAACAAACTTGGCTGAATTGTGTCTGTGTCCTACAACTATACGGAAGGCACCAATTAAGAGCTATGAGCTAGGATACCTGGTGGAAGAAATATCTAAGCACAATATTCAAGGTACTGCATGGTTTCTTTTAACTGCATATAGTGAAATGTGAGAAGAGAGAAATAATTTAAAGATGGAATTTATAATTAAATGGGTAGAACAAAATGATTTTGAAAACCCCTAGCCTGACCCTGTACAGAATGGAAAGGTATGTTTAGGACAGAAAACAAGGGTGCAATCAAGCAAGCATTTGATAGGGAGATTGGTATGGAGAGAAGGATAATGGGAGAATGACCCTGAAGGCATTTTAGAGGGCTCTGAGGGGAAGAAAAATTTTGAGAGAGAGACCCAAGGAGCCTGTAAGACTTCAGCAGTCACTGCCCTAACCCACCTCAAGTGTCTGCTCCCTGGGCATAGCTTTCTTCTGCTTCTCCAGCCATGGCTCAAGCCAGCCTCATAGTGGCTTGGGCCACTGCTCCAAAAGGTGCAAACGATAAACCTTGGCATTATCCACACAGCACTAACCCTGCAAATGCATAGACTGCAGGAGCTGTGGGGCCATGGCAACCTCCGCCTAACTTTCAAAGGATGCTTCAGATTCATAGAGTCTGGGGGCCCAGGCCATGAATTGCCACAGGGGTAGAGCCACCACAAAGAGTCCCCAATAGGACTATGCCTAATGGAGCCGTAAGGGTGGGGCCATCCTCCTAGACCCCAGAATTGTATTTATTTGTTTTTATTATTATTCTTTTTAAACACATGGTATCACTCTGTCACCCAGGCTGGAGTGCAGTGGCCCAATTATAGCTCACTATAACCTCGAACTGGGCTCAAGTCAGATTCTCTACCTCAGTCTCCCAAGTAGCTAGAACTACAAATGTGCACTGCCGTGCCCTGCAGAACTGTAGAGCCACCGGCATGCAACACCAGCCAGGAAAGCTGCAGGCACAAGGCACCAACCCTCCGGGGCTGATCCCACAATGCCATAGGAGTGGGGCTGCCCGAGGCCTTAGACGCCCTGCTCCCAATACAATGTGCCTGAGAGGCAGGACATGGTGTCAAAGAAGATTGTTCTGGAAACTTAATATTTGACGTTGTTCTCCCTGTTGGGTTTTGGACTTACTTGAGACCAGTTATCCATTTCTTCTTGCCCATTTCTCCCTTTTGGAATAGGAATGTCTATCCAATCCCTGTCCCACAATTGTATTTTGGAAGCTTGCTAATTATTTTGATTTCACAGACTCACAGCAGGAGGGAAAACTGTGTTGGGATGAACGGTGCCTTGAGTCCTACCTATATCTAATTTAGATGAGACTATGGACTTGAGACTTTTGATGCTGGAACAAGTTAAGACTTTGGGCGCTATTTGAATGGAATGAATTTATTTTATATGTAAAAAGGACATTAGTTTTATGGGGACAGGCAAAATGCTATGGTTTGAATATTTGTCCCTTCTAAAACTCATGTTGAAATTTAATTGCCATTGCAATAGTATTAAGAAGTAGGACCTTTAAAAGGTGACTAGGCCTAGAGGGCTCTGCCCTCACGGGTGGGATTGGTGTTGCTATAAAAGGGTGAATTCAGTTCCCCTTTTTCTCTTCTGTTTGCCCTTCCACTATGTGATGACACAGCAAAAAGGCCCTCACCAGATGCCAGCACCTTGAAATTGGATTTTCCAGCCTCCAGAATTGTGACTCAATAAATTTCTGTTCATTATAAAGTACCAAGTCTTTGGTACTCTGTTACAGTAGCACAAAACAGGCTAAGACACCTATATTTCCTCCTTAGAATAATATTTTTAAATGCAAAAAGTAAAATACATAGAATTACAAATGAAACTAATTATATTGAAATTAATTTTATCAGGAACCCTTGGAGGCAAAGAACCCAGGGTTAAGAATTTTTCTGCTAATGAGCAGAAGTGAAAGTAACAAGTTATTATAGAAGGCTGTTTCACTGAATATGGGAGGAGTGGATGACTTCAAAAAAAATTGAGATTTGGGATTCTCTGCTTATTAGGCAAGTCCAAATTTCTGAAAATGGATAAAATGTGTGTGTGTTTTTTAATAAGTCAATTTTCTCTTAAATATGCATTCATTATTTTTAAAAAGGACTCTTTTTGTTACATGAAACACAAAAATTTAAATTAGAAATTTTTTCTAACAGAAGTCCTGTGGGCAATCCTTCAGTTTGTGAACATTAATTGATGATAATGGTAAACAATGATAACAAGAGCTAGCATTTACTGAGCACTACACTAAGTGTTTTATAATGCAATGTCTTCTTTAATTCCTCTAAACAGCCCTCTGAGATAGACTTTATTTTTATCCCCTTTTCATATATGAAAAAATTAAAGCTCAGAGATATTAAGCAACTTCTCCATTATCACACAGCTAGCCATTGTCAGAAGTGGGAATGGAACCCTGGACTAAATCCAGAGCCAGGTGTGAGCATCCACTAAGTACGCTGGACTGGGTTGACCATAATTGGAATCCAAAGGACTATAAGCCAGGGCCTAGATCTTAAGGAGCCAACAAACGGCTTAAAAGAATAATAAACACACATACAACATTAGTGGAATATGGGGAGGCCATAAAATTATGTGCTTACTATACACTGCAAGTATTAAGTATTCAGAGAAAGAAGAACACTGTATGTTATAGGGAATGTTTTATGGAAAGTATAAGACTTGAACTGTTTCTTTAAAGCTAGGTAAATTTTAGATAAGGTTAAAGGTAGAGGAAGTATGCATTAGTAATGAAGGCAATGAATTGTATTAATAAGAAGCGATATGGTACAGTCAACAAATAGACAAAGGCAGAAAATCTAGTACCAAATTCTAGATTTTTAACCTCCTAGATAGGAGATTTTAGCAAGTTACTGAACCCTCTTGTTTCTCAGTACTTTCCTTAGTAAAATATGTTTAATGATATCTACTTATGACATTCTGTGAAGTCTGCTGCAAACCAAAAATTAGTTTTGTTTAGCAGTTTTGCACATATATCAAATAGCGTGAGAACTGCTGATTTTTACTTTGTCAAAAGTCAGTCACATAATGTTGTTTTGTTTTTTCCATACAGTCCCTATGAAGACTGCTGTGATATACGATTCTTTGTGCATGTCTCATTTCTACACATGCTAAAGGCAAACTTCACCCTAAGTTACTTTTCCTCCTAGTCACCCTGTTCTTCAAATCCAGTTCTATCACACCAGCCTCTGAGTGATGACAATAATGGCTAATAATGGCTTAATGTGTTATTCCCTCCATAAAGCATTTATGTTTAATAACAGCCCCCAATGTCCTATAGCTAAAAATTGGAAAATAAAATAATTTCAAGTCTTATGGAAATAATGAAGACGAAAGCCGAAATTCTGGGACATAAGGGCCTTTGGGTCTTCTTTAAACCATACTACCAAGGAGTGGTGGCCATTTTGAGAAAACTACATTAACCAATCCAATACTAAAATCTGAAAGAAATACAGTTAAGAGCCTTAGGAGGTGGTTACAAAATAACCAATTCATAAATGGGCATTTCAAGACTGAAATAAAAAGCTTTTATCTTTTCAGATTTCTTAATAAATCGACCTAAAATTTAAAAATGGAAAAATAGTAACATCTATTAAATCTGAATGATGGGTAGAGGGATTCTGCTAAATTAGTCTCTATCCCTTTTTTTGTATTTAAAGCATTTCTAAATTTGAAAGTAACAAATCTTAAAAATTAAAAATAAAGAATTTCTTATTATAGTGGAAACAGAAATATGTTCAAGAGCTAATTCCAATTTTAATGTTTCTCTTGTTTTGTAGCACACTAATCTTCTGGCAACCGAGCATGACAGGCTGGATAAAACACATCTGGACCCAACAAAACACTTCATCCTAAATTCCTGTGAATTCAAGACTAGGTCAAGATAAGGCTTTGGGGGCTTTTCCTAATCCTAAAAATTATAACACAGCATCACTAATTAGCTATTTTTTAAAAATCTAAAAATATGGCCTAAAACCATTTTGATACACTTTGCCAAAACTTGATATAAATTATATAAAGGGCACATATGATATCATGTACATTACACATTTCAATAAACTTAATAATGCTAATTTATATCTGTCCTATAATTTATAGTTTTCAGAGAACTTTCAGCTACATTATTTCAGCTAACAGTAGAAATTATAACTTGCATATTCTGTAGGGAAATGATACAAGTGTTAATTCAGCACAAGTCTTGACACGCCAGATGAAAAAGCTACCCTTTAGCATATTTTCAGTTAAAGAAGGCTCTCCTAAGAGTCTTGAATTCAATTGTTGAAATTGCTTCATATGCTAATTGTATAAATAATAATTGAATATATGTTAGTGAAATATAATTTATTTATATTTCTCTACAAAGTTTAACTGACAGTTTAATAGTCAGCAGTTCTATGCTTTCACAGTTGAACATGTAAACCTTAATCTGAAAACAAATTATTAAAGAACAAAAGGTAGCAGAGGCTAACCAAGAATATCTGATTATTACAGAAATTAAAAATTGATGCAAAAGTGCCATATTTAAAATATTCTTAAATAGCATGAAGCTAATTTATAAACAACTTCTCAAAAAGGTGCAATCATTTTTTTTTTTTTTTTTACAAACACACAGCCCAATAGCCTGGATTTTTGTGATCAGACCTCTACCACCACCCCCAATTCTGACAATCCCTGCAGGCAACCAACAACTGCTGTATCTGTGGAATGTGCTCTTTGAACTGTACAAAAGCCTTCAGCTTTTCCTGCATTCTGCAAACAAAAACTGCCAAGTGCAATTATTTTTCTGATTTAACATAATACAAGTGTTACTTCTCCCCACCCCTACCCCCTTAACTTCCCTAGTACCAGCCATGGCCTATAATGTATACATTTATAAATACACAAAAAAAGAATTATTTTTCCTAACCAAAATTAAATTTGTTTTAGTAGTATAATAGATTGACTGAATATAATATAAAATTCAATAGGCACCATATTCCCTTTTGTGTTTATGTTTTAAGAATTCTATTTCTATAGACGGATTCAAAAACTGAATGGGATTAGTCCTTTTAATTATGACTGGGATCTTCAGCTTGAAATTTTTCTCACAATAAAAAGACAAACACAATAGTTGTTTATATGCAATTCACTTACCAAAAAACCTCATTAGAGCTAATAAGAATATATCCTTCCAAATGTGACTATATCTTGATATTTAAAAGAAAATTAAAAGTAAAAGGCAAAATATAGAGGTGCATAGATATTTAAACTCACCTACTAGTTAAATGTTAGAATAGTGCAATCTTCTAAGCTAGAGCCAACATAAGCTGCTTTTCTCTACTAAGTTATGTCCTTGAACATTATGCATACCTGAGTATTTTTCATTCATTAAATAACATTAAACTCAGTACTGAAGAGTTAGTTCCATTTTTCATGTACATTAATGCTTCTAACTGTTAATTTGTATAAAATAATTATCAGCTACATTACTCTATTTGAAAATATTTGAAGTTTTGTTCCTAAAATTATGAAGAGATAAGACAACATCATTCGTTTTGCATGCAAGAAATAATCATCAAGTAAAACTAGATATTATAGGAGACGCTAAGAAAAGGCATATTTTTGTTCAAAAGAAGCTAACAATCAAGTTGAGAGGAATAAGGCACAAATGCATAAAGCAATTAAAGTATATGAAAAATGTATACGATATATATTTGCCCTTTTTAATTAAAAGGGATTTGCTCTTTCCATGCCCTATTTCACTGAAGTTCAGTTTCATACCTTTTTTGAGAACCAGAAGCATCCCGAAGTGTTATAAAGCAAACCAGCGTTAACTGGCTTAGGGGTTGAAACATTCTACAGATATGGATTTCTTTTCTCTAACAAATCTTTATTTTCTATGTCAGTCAAGTCGCTTCTTATCATTGATCCCATAAAAGCATTTTAACTAATTAGGTCATATGGTATTTTACCTTTTTATTGACACATTTATTTAATAAATATTTATAAATAATGACTGTGTCAAACAAAAAAATAGTTAAAGACTCATGCTTTAAAATCAGACATGTGAAGTTTCAAATTCTGGCTCTGTCACTTAGTAACTGGACCAGTTACTTAACTTTTATAATTTTCAGTTACATCTTTTACAAAATGTACACAGATGACATAAGGGAAGTTGTCTTCAACAACCTTGAGGGCTCACAGCCTCCCAGAGGAAGCTGTACTTCAACTGGGTCTTGAAGGACAGTAAGGGTTCATTTACCATATAAGCAGCGAACACTTTCCAAACAAAAAGAACACAACATGCAAAGAGATGTGGAGAGCATGAAATCTTTGGGGAATTACTATACAAAGAAAAGTTCTGAAATATTTTAGGTTGCAGAAGGTGAGGATAGAGAGTGCTTATATGCACGCTATATCTTAGTGCTTTATCTTATATACATTAATTTACCAGAGTAAAGTCTGTAGAAACTAAACAAACATAATTACCAAGTTTAAAGTTTTAGGATCATCCTGCTCTTTCACCCATGCAGCCTTTTATCCAGTCCTAGAGAAGGAATACCATGCACAAAGGCCACAAAGCACACAAGAATTTGAAGAATTGATTAATTAAATTAGAACGAAGTAGGTCGAGTAACAAACAAGAGTCAGAAATACAACAAGTAGAGAAAGATGATGCTACAGAGGCAGGCATGGTCCAATTTTTGCAGGGACTTGTAGGTCAACCTCAAGAGTTATTTGAATTTTACCCCAAGCTTAAAGTAAAACAACAGCAAAATTTTAAGCAGAAAATAAAAATCATCCAATTTTTTTAAAAAAGGTAATTCTTGCTACCTAGTGACTTAGATGGGATAAAGAGTATAAAGAATTGAATAAAGCAATTAGGAGGTCGTTACAGTGGTCCAAGTCAAAGTTTTAGGCTAGGGTAATCTCTAGATTAAAGCTCACTATCTCTAGTGTTGTTGCTCCCACTTTTCTATTGGTAGCTCATATTTCTTCTTTGAGTTTGAGATCTACATTTACAATTGCATCGCTGATATCTCCATTTAAATGTCCCATAGGAATCCACCTAAATACACATACAATATTTAGCTCATCGCCAGCTCCTGCCTTACCTATCAAGGTATGTTTCTCTTAGGATACTTTCTATCTTCGTGAGTAGCAGGCACAATTATATACTCAGTTGCCTATGGCAGAAGTATCAGGTCATCTTAGGAATGTCCCTTCTTCTCATCCTCACTCTAAAATTGTTTCCTGGTCCCATTGATTCAACCTTCAAATTAGATTCCAAACATGTTTATCTCACCACACCCGCTGATACTACCCTACCCGCCTTGTTATCTGGGGCAAGGGAGTAAGTATTCCTGGAATGAGTAATTCTTTTTTAGTGGATGCAACTATGTTCTAATTTTGTGAAGCTGACAATTCTACCCATGCAACCATTATTACCCATTTTTATTACAGCCATAGGTCACAATATAAAGAAACAACAAAGTGGTCTTCAGTCAGATAGAACAGTTTGAAAGTATTATGTTCTCCACATTTATGACCTAATGATCATTTCTGATTAATTCTCTTAAATGTTTAATGATTTCATTACCGTACAAATTAACAAGCTCCCAATTTTTGTTTTGCATATAAGAAAGTACCATTTTTTCCTATATATGGTATATATTTTAGGTTTGTCCAAAAGGCATTAAATGAAGACCTAAATTCTTTACCTAAAATAAATAACCATCAACCATCTCAGACAACCTAAGCTATAAAAAAAGCATTTGTTAATCTGCTGATGTGGGCAAATTGGTTGAGAATGTTTAAAGATTTGCCTTGCTCTAGAATCCAAAGTGATAGCTTTCTTTAAGATTTGTATTTTGAAATATTCTAAACATACTGAAAGTGACAAAATAGGCACTCATACATCTAAATTTGACATATGTTAACATTTTGCTTTATTTCTTCAGGTTTTTATTTCTTCAGGTCTCACTCTTTTTAATAAAAGCAATGCCACAAGTACAGTAAATGCTGTGTCCTCTCATCCTGTACCTTTATCCTCTAGAACTATTTACTATACCAAGGTAGCATTTATCCATATTCTTATAATTTTTTTTAAATGTATACAACTGGCATCATATCAAATCTGCTCTTCTGACTTTTTTTTTCTTTCAAACTTTTGTTCAGGGAATTTATCCACATTTATACACACAGGTCTGATTTCTTAATTTTGTTTTTTTAAGTAAATGTTTATTGAATTATAACTTGGGTACAGAAAACTGCACAAGTCATAAATGTACATCTTGATAAATTGTCACAGAATGAACGCACCTGTATAGTCAGCACTCAGATCAAGAAGTAGCACAATAATCAGTAATCTAGAAGTTCCCCCATCTTTTACTCAACTTTTAGTTACTATCTACCAGCTGCCACCCCCAAGGTAACCATATTCCAACCTCTAACAACATAGAGTAGTTTTGTCCGCTTTTGAACTTTATATAAATGGAATCATTTAGTATGGTCTTTTGTGTATGGTTTATTTTTCTCAATATTAGGCTTATGAGCTTCCTCCCTGTTACTGTATGTAGGTAAGTGTCCATTCTGAGTGTGATCTAGTATTCCTTTCATGGCATGAATATACCACTGTTTATTTATATTTGTTCTATTTTGGGGCATTTCAGTTGTTTTCTTTTTTTTGGATATTAGGAGTAACATGGCTTTGCAGAGCATGTCTTTTATGTGTTATGCATATCTGTGTATCTAGGAGTAGAATTTTAGTATTATAGGGTATCTATATCACAGTGTCAACTTTGTGTCTGTTATAAGCTATCTGTATCATGGTGTCAACATTAGTAGACACTGCCAAGCAGGATTCTAGAGTAGTTGTTCCAATTTACTCCCCCACCTTCAGTGTATTAGAGTTCAAAGCAAGCTATTCCACATTTTTCCAATACCTTAGATTATCTTTTTTTGTTGTTCTTATTTTTAGCGTTTGGGTGGGTAATTATTCATTAGTTTTTAACTACTCTATAACATTCCATAGTTTGAACAAAGCACAGTGATTTTTATATCCCTTCGTTGGGAGATGGACAATTTGATTGTTTTCCATTTTTTACTATTCCAAATAATACTGCAATGAGCATATCTGTGTGTGTGTGTGTGTGTGTGTGTGTGTGTGTGTGTGTATGTGCACGTAATTGAGAGTTTCTCTAAGGTTATAACTTGAAGCAGGATGTGTTTTAGAACACCACATTTTTTGTGTTTATTTTTTATTTTTTAATTGGCAAGTAAGTATGTGTATATTTATGGTTGTACAACATGATGTTTTGATATAGGTATACTTTGTGGAATGACTAAATCAAGCTATTTAATATACATCTTCTTCCGAAGTCTCCTTTGTCAGCCCTTTTTTTTTGCCCATCTCAGATCCTTGTTCGAGATGGTAACACTTTACATTATTAACTTGGAAATGGACTCAAAAGGTAACGAACTGATCCTTCAAGTAAATTTGGAGTTTACCACCCATTTTGCATTTAACAAGTTTTGTCTTTACCATCTTGTCTTTAAAACCCAAAGAAACACAGAAAAACCACAAGTTTAACTAGTCTGCCTTAAAAAAAATAATCACTTAAAACCAAGAGTTCAGGCTTTTGTGATAAATAGTTTGTTGGATTTTATCCTTGCTTTTAAGCATTCTGTTTCTTTGTTACAACCCTCCCTTTAGTGTCTAAGAGCAGCCAATTAGTTAAGATGTAAGGTAGTTATTCAGCAGGGACAAGACACGAATTCAGATAAGATATTTACACAAGATATACAGGCTGCTTTCTTAGGATATTAACAGCTGCTTTTGCTAGAAAGCCTACATCATTATAAGAGAACATGAGGTATTATACCTCATTTTGTTGAATTACTATTCTACAAATGATCCAAATCAGTTATGAAGACACTCAGCTGTACCAACCTCCCCAAGAAACTGGTGCCTCACTATTTAGTGAAAACTAAGTCACATAAACATCAATTTTTCAGAAAGATTCAACTTCTACCTTCCATTTTTTGTCTTGTCAAAACTGACACTCATCTTTTTAGATACTCAATAAATAATCTTATTTGTTATATTCCCATATATCTTCTCAAGTTGACCAATGCACATCTTTTTGAACTCTAATCAAGATGTAGTAGTACATAATTCTCTGAATTACATGCTGAAGATAAAAAACCTATTCTACTATCGCCTGCTGGGAATTTGTAAAAGAAACATAAATATCCATCAGAAATTCTTTTAAGGATTTGTAAACATTCCGGGTAGGTTAATATAAAGTTACTAGGACACAAAAACATAATACCTTTTAAAATATTAAATATTTTCATGTGGTGATAGAATCCATATTTCCTGAATTCTAGAACTATATTCTTTCATAAGAATTCTCTCTTTCAGAAATTAACAAATGAACAGCTACATAAAACATTGCACATTATTGTGTATAGAGAAAGAGAAATACATAAATACATATATATTTGTGTGTGTATACAAACACATGTATCAACAGAAACTTACACATTTATTTATTTATATATACATCCTTACATGTATAAAGAGTGAAGGACAAAAAAGAGACCACTACCATTAAATAAATGCCTGCTATGTGTCAGGTACTTTTTATATTTGATCATTTAACCTTTATATTACCTTACAAGGAAGTTATTATTATTGCTTTTCTTCACATGCAAAACTTACCCTAAATCAATATAAACTATAAGTGACAGAGCAAACATTTGAACCTAGGTCTATCAAATGCAAAAATGGGGCTCTTTTCTCCACAGTATGCCTAAAATAAGTTTTAGATAGACTATGAGCATTGCTTTATGCCTCCTTAACACAGAAAAAAATTCATTCTGGCACTAGGAAGAAACATAGCTGGTTTTTAAAACAAAATCTGATTTTATTCCCAAAATTTCAATATGGCAAAGGAAAAGTTGCTACAAAGATAATTCTTAGTTGAATATGTTCAAAATGTAATTCCTTAGTAATCTGGGCTTTGGCCAAGACAAATCAAAATCATAGATATTTTATAAATGCCAAGTTTTCAGAGAAACAAAAAAAATAAATGCAATAGCAACAGATGCATTCTCCCTAGACATTTGTGTTGAGCCTAGCTATATCCAGAGCCTGAAGAAAAGGGGGATTTTTATATTTCATTTTTGTGAATAATAAATTCCTGATCTCTCTTAATGTTAACCGACTAAATAAGATTATGCTCACCCCTTGGAAAATTAAACAGTTGAAAATATTGAGAAAGAAAAAAGACAGTAAAGAAGAAAAAGAGTAAGGGAGGGAAGAAGAAGACAAGAAAGAAAAAGAAAGAAGGGACAAGAGCCCATACCGTACTTTTAAAATAGAAAATATAATTATATTTAAAAATTTCTATTGAAAGAAAGAATACAAAGACCATCTGTCTTTTGCATTTTCTTTATAATATACTACCATGAAACTAACTATAGACCCACTTACATGAAAAATTAAGTATTTCTGAAGATGAGAGACAACTGCATAATGTTTATTAAAATTAAGAAAGAAACCATGAACAATTCAATAAAGGTGAGGAGTTCATTACTATAGGATGGATATTCTTATATTTAATGTAATACATGTCTATTTTTTAATTTGAAACTGAAATATCTATCTTAAAATAAAGACAAGTTAATGCTAGGTAGATAAATTGTCATAAAAAGTTACTAAACATATGCAAGTATAGAGGTCCTCATCTATGGACACTCGCACCTTCCTAAAATAAAATACACTACTTTATGATGTCACAAAATATTGATTTTAAAATTCTACCTTTTTAACTTTGAATATTCAGTGTTGACAGATTAAATTTGAAATTATCTCACTTTTCCTCAGATTTCTATTAAATACTTAACAGAATCATTGAGATTGCCTTTTTAATTCTTTTTTATTGGACATGCAAAATTACACTAGACATGCAAAAAAGTATCCAAAATAAAGACAACAGCTCAATTTTTCTTTTCATTTGTTTAATTAATAGATTTCATTTTTTAGAGCACTTTTAGATTTACAGGAAAAACGAGCAGAAAGTAGAGTTTACATAAACATCCTTTCCTATCTCCAACACACACAGCTTCTTCTATTATTAACATTTTATATTAACGAGGTGCGTTTGCTACAATAGATGAATTCATATTGATATATTATTTTTAACTAAAGTCCAGAGTTTACATAAGGATTCATCCTTTGTTTTGTACAGTTCTATGGTTTTTGACAAATATATAATAATGCCATGTATCCACTATTAAAATATCGTACAGAATGGTTTCACTACCCTAAAAATCCTCTGTGCTCTGCCTATTCATTTCTCCTTCTCCTACATCCCCTGCCAATCACTAATTGTTTTTACTTTTGCCTTTTCCAGAATGTCATATATAGGCATACCTTGGAGATATTGTGGATTTGGTTCCAGATCACCACAATAAAGTGAATATCACAATAAAGCAAGTCACATGAATTTTTGGTTTTCCAGTGTGTATAAGTTATACGTACACTATGCTATAGCTTATGAAGTGTGCAATAGTATTACATCTAAGTATATACCTTAATTAAAAATACTTTATTGCCAAAAAATGGTAATGATCATCTTGAGCCTTCAGCAAGTCATAATCTTTTTGCTGCTGGAGGGTCTTGCCTTCATTTTGACGGCTGCTGACAGATCAGGGTGTGATTATTGAAAGTTGGGATGGCTGTGGCAATTTCTTAAAATAGCACAACAGTGAAGTTTGCTACATCAGTTGACTCTTCCTTTCACAAAAGATTTCTCTGTAACATGCAATGTTGTTTGATAGCATTTTATACATGGTAGAACTTCTTTCAAAATTGGCGCCAATCCTCTCAAACCCTGTTGCTGCTTTATTAAATAAGTTCGTGCAATATTCTAAATCTTTTGTTGTCATGTTAACAATATTCACAGCATCTTCACCAGGAGTAGATTCCATCCCAAAAAACTATATTCTTTGCTCATCCATAAGAAGCAATTTCTCATCTGTTAAAAATTTTATCCTGAGATTGCAGAAATTCAGTCACATCTTTAGGCTCCACTTCTAATTCTCTTGCCATTTTCACCATATCTGTGTTTCCTTCCTCCACTGAAATTTTGAATCCCTCAAAGTCATCCATAAGGGTTGGAAATGAATTTCTTCCAATTCCTATTAATATTTATATTTTTATCTCCTTCCATGAATCACAAGTGTATTTCATGACGACGAGAATGGTGCATCCTTTCCAGAAGGTTTTCAATTTACTTTGCCCAGATCCATCAGAGCAGCCACTATCTATGGCAGCTACAGCCTTACAAAATGTACTTCTTAAATAATAAGACTTTAAATTCAAAATTACTCCTGACCCATGAACTGCAGAATGAATATTGTATTAGCAGGCATGAAAATAACATTAATGTCCTTGTACATCTCCATCAGAGTTCTTGGGTTACTATGTGCATTGTCAATGAACATTAATATTTTGAAAGGAACTTTTTTTGAGTAGTAGGTCTCAACAGTGGGCTTAAAATAATCAGTAAATCATGTTATAAATAGATGTGCTCTCATTTAGGTTTTGTTCTTCCATATATAGACTACAGACAGAGTTGATTTAACATAATTCTTTAGGGTACTAGGATTTTTGGAAAGGTAATGAGCATTGGCTGCAACTTAAAGTTGTCAGCTGCATTAGCCCCTAACAAGAAAGTCAGCCTGTCCTTTGAAACTTTGAATCCAGGCACTGACTTCTCCCTAGATAGGAAAGTCTTAGATGGCATCTGCTTTCAATAGAAGGCTGTTTCATCTACACTGAAAATCTGTTGTGTAGTGTGATCACCTTTATCAGCGATGTTAATTAGATATTCTGAATAACTTGCTGTACCTTCTACATTAGCACGTGCTGCTTCACTTTGCAATTTTATATTATGCAAATGGCATCTTTCCTTAAACCTCATGAACCAATCTCTGTTAGCTTTTAACCTTTCATCTGCAGCTTCCTCACCTCTCTCAGCCTCTTCGATAGGACTGAAGAGAGTTAGAGCCTTGCTCTGAATTAGGCTTTGGCTTGAGGGAATGTTGTGGCTGGTTTCATCTTCTGTCCAAACCATTAAAACTTTCTTCATATCCGCAATAAGGCTGTTTTACTTTCTTACCATTCATATGTTCACTGGAATAGCACTTTTATTAATAATTTCCTGCAAGAACTTTTCCTTTGCATTAACAACTTGGACTGTTTGGCTCGAGAGGCCTAGTTTATGGCCTATCATGCCTTTCCACATGCCTTCTTCCTAAGCTGAACCGTTTCTAGCTTTTGATCTAAAGCGAGAGATGTGTAACCCTTCTTTTCACTTGAACACTTAGAGGCTGATGTAGGGTTATTAACTGGCCTAATTTCAATATTCTTGGGTCTCAGGGAACAGGGGGACCAAGGAGAAGGAGAAAGATTGGGGGATGGCTGGTCAGTGGAGCAGTCAGAAGACATGCATTTATCAATTAAGTTTGCTGTCTTTTATGGGCATGGTTCATGGCAACCCCAAACAATTACTATAGTAACATCAAAGATCACTGGTCACAGATCAATACAACAAATATAATAATAATGAAAATGTTTGAAATTTGCCAGAATTACCAAAATGTGACATAGAGACATGAAGTGAGCACGTGCTATTGGAAAAATAGTGCTAACAGATTTGCTCGACTCAGGGTTACCAAAAATCTTCAAATTGTAAAAAATGCATTGTCTGCAAAGCACAATAGGGTGAAGTGCAATAAAATGAGATATGCCTGTAGTTGGATTCAAACAGTATGTAGCCTTTTCACATGGTTTCACTCGTTTAGCAATTTGCATTTAACATTCTTCTACATCTCTTCGTGTCTTGACAGCTCATTTCTTTTTATCACTGAATAATATTCCATTGTCTGGATGTATGACAGTTTGTTTATCCATTCACCTATTGAAGGATATCTGGGTTGCTTAACCAAGTCAACCTGTTAAAGCTGCTATAAATATTCTTGTGCAAGTTTTTGTGTAGACTTAAGTTTCAACTTATTTAGGTAAGTAATCTGGAGTATCATTGCTAGATCATGTGTTAAGACTGTTTACCTCTACAAAAAACTGCCATGGTGTCTTCCAAAGTGGCTGTATGTCTTCGCATTCTGCCAGCAACGAATGACAGCCTTCATTGTTCCACATCCTCCCCATCATTCGGTATTATCAGTGTTTTGGATTTTAGCCATTCTAATAGGTCTGTAGTGGTACCTCATTGTTTTAATTTGCAACTTCCTCAAAACATACAATTAATTAAGCTTTTCATATGCTTATTTGCTATTTCTATATCTTCTTTGGTTAGGTATGTGTTTAGAGCTCTCGCCCATTTTTAATTGGTTTATATGTTTTCTTGTTAAGTTTTAAGAGTTCTTTGTATATTTTGGATACAAGTCCTTTATCAGATATGTGGTTTGCAAATATTTTCTCCCAATAATGGCTTGTCTTTTCAGGCTCAAAGCAGAAGTTGTCTCAAAGACAAAGTTTTTCCATTTATATGAAGTCCAACTTACCAATTTTTTCTTTCATAGATCGCACTTTTGTAGTTGTATCTAAAAAGTCATCACCAAATGCAAGGTTACTTAGATTTCTCCTATGTTATTTTTTAGAAGTTTTACAATTTTATGTTTTATATTTAGCTCTATGATCCATTTTGAATTCACTTTTGTGAAAGATATAAAGTCTGTGTTTAGATTCATTTTTTTGTACATGTGGATGTGTGGTTGCGCTAGCACTATTTGTTGAAAAGACCATTCTTTCTCCATTCAATTGCTTTTTGCTCCTTTGTCAAAGATAAGTTGACAATATTTACGTAGGTCTATTTCTGAGTACTCTATTCTGTTCCAGTGATCTATTTGTCTATTTTTTCAACAATACCACATTGTCTTGATTACTGTAGCTTTACATTAAGTTTTGGAGTTGGGGAGTGTCAGTCTTCTGACTTTGTTCTTCGTCTTCCATATTGTGTGGTCTGATGTGGGTCTTTTACCTTTCCATATGAACTTAAGAATCAGGGTCAATATACACAAAATAAATTGCTGGGATTTTGACTGGAATTGTGTTGAATGTATATATCGAGTTAGGAATACCTAACATCTTAACAATATTGAGCTCATCTATCTATAGACAGGGAATATCTCTCCATTTATTTAGGTCTTTAATTTTATTTTATCAGAGTTTTACTGTTTTCCTAAAATAGATATTATATATATTTTGTTAAATTTATACCTAAGTATTTCTTCCTTTTGGTGCTAATATAAATGGTGGTATGTTATTAATTTCAAACCTCAGTTGTTCATTGCTGGCATATAGGAAAAACTGACCTTTGTATATTAACCTTGTGTTCTGCAAATGTGCAGAATACTAATCACTTATTAGTTTCAGGAGTTTATTGCTGTTGTTCAGGAGTTTATTGTTCAGGAGCTATTGTTATTGCTTCTCTGGGATTTTCTATATAGATATCTATGAACAGTTTTATTTCTTTCTTCCCAATCTGAATGTCTTTTATTTTTTTTCTCATCTTCCTGCCCTAGCTAGGACTTCCAATATAATGCTGAACAGAAGTGGTGAGAGGGAACATCATTATCTTGTTCCTGATCTTAG
This sequence comes from Indri indri, assembly GCA_004363605.1. Classification (NCBI taxonomy): domain Eukaryota; kingdom Metazoa; phylum Chordata; class Mammalia; order Primates; family Indriidae; genus Indri; species Indri indri. The sequence goes on from RJWJ010015708.1 coordinate 27,693, forward strand.
CAGAAAAGCATTTAGTTTCTCACCAGGGGTTTTTCATAAAGCAAACATCCATGCAGCCACCAGCCAGATGAACACACAGAATGTTTCCAACATTTCAGAAGTTCCTGGAACCTCTACCTCAATTTAACATCTACCTACGATTTAACCATTATCCCAATTTTGTTGTAATTACTTGTTGCATTCCCAAACACTATAGTCTAGTTTTGGAACTTCATATAAAATAGATCATACAGTGCAATTCTTTTGTGTATGGGCATTAGATTTCTCAGATGCAACCACATTACTGTGCTATATTTTACTAATTTTGCTTTCTGTAGAGCAAAAGGTCAGCAAATATTTTCTTTGAATGACATTATTTCTGGATCTTTCATCAACCCCAAACCAATAAATGGGAGTTCACTATTGACCCACCAAATTTAAATAACTTTTTAAAGTTTTATCATACTTTTCAATAATAAAAATTAAAGCTTTAAATGAAGAACAATTGTTTTATGCCAGTGAAAGGAATAATAATGTTTATAGTCTTTCTCCAATGTGTCTCTATCCAGTTCAGTGATAAAAAAGTTTTGAACTGAATGTCCAAGTCCAAAACCAAAAAAAGTTTCTTTTTGTATGGATAGTTTCTGTTAAATTCATAGTTTGTGCTAAATCTTAATTATAGATTATCAGGAATGACCACACTGTTTAATGACTCTATCAGAATGTTTCAATAACAGAATAAAACATGAACTTAGAAATTATGGAGATTTTTCAACTGTAGACCACTGTGACCACTTGACAGATGCTATGTCAATAAGAATATCACATTATCACATTCAAAACCTATAAAGATTCATGTGTCAATTTTGGAGATAATTGGGGCAATGTATGAATTGGTTGTATTCAAATCTAATAAGTATTCATTTTTCTACTGCATAATTTGGACTTAAAAATCAAAACAATACTCTATCATTGAGTTCTCTTACTCAGGAATGAAAAAGTTATAAATTATTAAGCAAAAGTTAAATTTCTGGCAGTTAAGCCAGTATACTACATATCAAGTGTCTTATCACAAGGATGATGCACTCGGTAACTTTCCAGATAAAAGTGGTGACAAAGAACAAGAAATTTCTTCCCAAATAGCTTTCTTAAAACAAGTACTGGCTTCAATCATCCTTCCATCTTCCAATTTCTGAATAGTAGCTGAATTCTGTGTTTCTATATAATCATTAACACACATCTTTCAAGTTTTTCCTAACAGATAGGGAATCAGTCTTTCCAGTATGCTGAGCGGATAAAATTGATACATTTTACAGCAGACTATGGATACAAATTCAGTCCAATTCAGTTTCACTATGCAAAGTGAAAAAAGTCTCTCTTATTTGGTGGTATTTTTCCAATAGACATATTAAGATAGTCTTATTCTCAGATATGAAGAAATACAAAAGAGAAAACCAAAGTTTAGAGAAAAAAGAGATTATGATGGTACAGTTACAGATATTCAATCAAAGAAAATTACCTTCTTTTCATTAGAATACTCTCAAAACTCTTAAAAGTTCTCTACCAGAAAATACAATTAATATTTGCATTAAATATTATTGTAAGGCATCACATTATATTATGTTATTAGTTAGTAAATATTTACACAAATCCAAATTTAAAACTTACCGACCAAATTACCTGCACATTTTGTAGAGGAAAAAACATTCCAAGCAATATTGTCATCACATTATTTTCTACTAAAACCTGAATAGCAACAGAAACTTAGGGATGGAAAATATAGAGTATAGATAACTTACATTTGGAGGGTTAGACTTTTATTCTCTCTCCCAGGATTGAGGAATCCTATTCTTTGTGCTTATAATGATCCTTTCTCCAGGGTATTCTTCTACTTCCAGAATAGGTCAGGACAAAGCTTCAACAGACTTCTATTATTTGTTTGATCTAGGGGGAAATTATACTTTTAATCAATTATTACAAAATGCATCAAACTTTTTTTCTTCTTATGCTGGGGAGTGGGAGCTTCCCATTATTACCTGTTGGATCTGAAGTGAAGAGAAATACAGGGGTTGCCTTGTTAAACATTATAATAAATAAATCTAGTATTTAAATTAACATCACTAAAAGAAACCCACATTTATCTTCTTTTTCATTTTTATGGCTAACCAGCATAGCAAGAGGAAATTAATATTCAAAATCCAAATGACTACAAAAGCCTCTCAAATGCATTTTTAAAAGACTTTAACATAATTTTGCAAATCCATGAGTTTGAATGGACTGGCAGAGACGATTAGGTATCACATATTTTTACTCATTCATTTTAATGTCTTAGGGCTAAAGCATTACAGGATGATCAGAAAAGTGTAAAGGGAAATCCATTTTTTAAAAATTTAATGGAATAATAAAAAAAGATGATTTTAAGAGCATGAGACAGACGAAAAACAGACAATATAGAGTCTGAAAGATGGCAAGAAATCCGGAACGAGAATTTTAAAAATGGTACAAAGGTTGGGAAACTGCTGTACCAGTAAGACATATTGGGCAAATTAGAGTACATAACGTGGGTATGTTCTAAATCTGGTCTCATCTTAACTCTCTAACAAATGTATAAGATGTAAAAACACAGTACATCCTACCTTTCTTTACAAGGACACAGAAATGTGATGCATGAGTATCCGACCTTCAGTGGTATGAACATTCATAAGTTTAAGAGAATTAATTACATTCTAAAAATTTTATCAAAATGTAGGTTTCTAATGATGGGTATTTTCTGCCTCATTAAAATTAAATATTAAGATAAATGTCTTCAACATATGCCATACCCTGGATCACACCCCCTTACCTTATCTTCGAATCACTCATATTCCCTTCCACTAAATACTAAATTAAAATGTAGGGGGGAACATTTACATATTAGGTAAAATTGGAAATAAAATATAGATGTTTGGGGAAAGTCTGTGTGAAAGCACTTTAAAATCAGTTTTTGCTCAGAAACGTAACACATTACACTGGTGGTTATTATTTTTAAAAAATAAAGTATTATGGGAAAATAGTAAACAAAGACAATCAATAACTATATCAGAATAGTTAAATACAAAAACTAAAATATATATGGGCAAAGAGCAGCTCTTTAAACCATTTATCTGATTACAAATTGATACTTGTGTGATCCCCTTCTGTTTTTAACCAATGTAAGTGGTACTTGCAATCATTTACATGGTATAACTCAAAATTATTTCAAGGTGAAACAAAACACAAATATGATTACCAAAAATTAAAGCTATTGAGGGAGAAAACCCAATCTGAACTAGATTTTAGGATTACAGTTGCTATTTAGTTTTATTTTCCAAAGATTCAACTAATCTTGGCCTAATTAAAAAGTCTTACCATAGAAACTTATCAACATGCAATTTCTATATGAATATTTCCATATAGCTGTTCATACACAGGTAGTTCTGCTTTGGTTTCTAAGACACAGAAATGGTTTTACAGTATTTTGGGTCAGTGCAGATCAATGCACATTCCTTTAGGGAAGCCTTTTGAACTGACAAAGGATAAATGATTGACATCAGTAACAAACACTTTTTGTTGTCCTGGACTGATATGTCATTTACAGCAATACCTATGCTAATTAATGCCATCCATATCTACCAGATGTGTCAGAGGAATATGCCAGACTCTTCACAGCATATAACCTGAGTGTGGTTAAAATTACAGATATGGAAATGCATCCTCTTGTGACAAAGAACTGAACTATGCACACACACACACCCAATATACTTGCTATGATAGAAAAGAACCCACTTATATGTACAATTAGCTGCATCCTGTCTTTTCTTTTGATAAACTTTTTTTAAAAAGCAAAATCTTTCTTGCAAAACACAAATATATTATAATTGTAACCCTAAAAAATGTATCACATAATATACTAAAATACTATTTGGGGTCTTCAGAAACCATACTATCTTCATGGCACTTTACCAGTACATTGAAATTTTGTTTGCAGACTCTCTCATTCACACTGATAGATTATTAACAACTAGAACTATATATTAATCATCTTCATTCCCTCATCTCCTAGGATGGAACTTGATAAACAGTTGGTACCAATTTTTTTTTTTTTTAAATAGTTAAGTTCAGTTAAGGTCAGCAGAATTCTGTATAGTATATTGTCAATGAATTTAATATATACGAAGAAAGAATAAAGTTTCAGTTGGGAACTAAAACTAGTTAGAGAACTCAACATAGTATCTGGTACATAGCTAGCACTGAATAAACACAAACTGTAATTTGAGTGACCAATCCCTTCCCTCTCAAAAGTGTCCTAATTTGGATGGTAACTTTATATATCTACCCAAAGTATCATTAATGTATTAATATTATTCACTTGTCATTTTATTATTTATTTTTATAAACAAATTATTGTTTTTCTTTTTTGTTATTTTCCGTTACATGACAAAGATCTTTCGTTGGGATTAAAAGGAACAAGGTTCCATTCTCTTAATGTTAATAAATTCACATAAATGGTCCCAGGGTTTACTAAATCCTCACATTCTTGAAGCTAAGCATTTTGTCGTGAGGACAAGAATCACCTTCTAGCTGAAAAATCCAAATGTGACTTCTCAATTCTTAGTTTGCCTAACTTCTCTGCTTCATTTAGCTTATTGTTTACTCTTTCCTTCTTAAGACGCTCCCTTTGGTTTGCATGGCATCCCCTTTCTTGATTCTTCTCGCACCTCTCAGAACTTCATTTTTCAGTCTCTGCTGGTTCCTTTTCTTACATGCACTTCCTCAATGTCAGTTGTCCCAACCAACACTTCATTCTAGTCCTCTTCTTTTCTTAATCTTTCCTCTATTTCTTGTATCAACCACTACTTGTAAATCATTGTCAAATGTACATAGCCAGTCCACACCTCTCTCCTGAGCTGCAGATTTAAAGTACCCACTGGTTACACAATCTCCTACCTGGTCCCTCCCTCCTTCAGTCTTAACTTCCTCTGATCCACACTCCACAACACAACCTAAGCACTTTTTTTTTCCCTGAAATGTAAATCCGATAATGTTCTTCTCAAATCAAGGAAGCAACCAGCAGTTATGGAGGGAGTGAACTCTTGCACAGGATTCCAAAGCCACAGAAGATAAGGGGAGAAATCCAAATTCACTAGAATAATAAGTGATCTGTTACTGGTCTCTCATTTGTAATCTCAACACATTTTGCCTACAAAAATTGTTGCCAATAGTGGTTTCAAGGCAAATATCACTAGAAGGATATGATAAACATCAAATATTATATGTCATGACAGTCACAAGATAAAATACCCACAGACAAAAGTATAAATCAAGCCGGGTGCAAAATAATGGAAAGTTGTAGAGTACTATGGTAAAGTCTATAAAGAGGTGTTATTTAATGCCCATCAGATTACTGCCATTACTGCTTTGTAGGAATACACGTTTAGTCTTGCCAAATCTGAAATTTCGAGAAAGACTTGAAAATCATTATGTGCATGCATATAAGAGAAAGAGAGGGAGAGACAGATATCCAATTTTTAAGATTTAATGATAATTTCATATTTAAAAAAATAATAAATTCCAAAAAATAATATTTGCAAGCTCTATAAGGGACATGGACTACTGTTCTCTTTTCCGCTTTTGTGGGGCAGGGGCACAAGGTCTCACTCTGTTGCCAGGGCTAGAGTGCAGTGGTGTCATCATAGCTCACTGCAACGAACTCCTGGACTCAAAGGATCCCCTTGCCTCAGCCTCCCAAGTAGTTGGGACTACAGGTATGCGCCACCACATCCAGCTAATTTTTCTATTTTTTTCGTAGAGATGAGGTCTCACTATGTTGCTCAGGCTAGTTTGGAAATCTGACCTCAAGCGATCCTCCCGTCTTAGCCTCCCAAAGTACAAGGATTATAGCCTTGAGCCATCATGCCCAGCCAAACCACCCTTTTTTAATATGAGTATTCAATGGATAGGCTAGCCTGTGACCTAGCAACCATTCTCAACTTGGTTTCTAAAGGAAAACCTGGTTTGAATTCTGAGCAGTCAATAAAAAAATCTTTTGTTATATAACACATTCATGGTTTGAGAAATACTTGCCATTTACTTTTATTACCTCAGAACTGTAACTTTTATTAACTTAGCCTGTAAATGCAATTTTCCATCCTCTCTTTCACTCATCTATCTTCTACTGACTCTTAAACAACTTCATTATTTCCAAGTTCTAAATAAATTTGCTAAAAATATGTCTCATGAAGAGCAACCAAGTCATTATTTGACTTACTTCTATAGAAAACTTATTAGACAAACTATCCTGAGATACTAAAATAAAATACTAGGTTTTAAATACCTAAAGTTCTCAGTCAACATTAAAATTTAGAACCCAAAACAAAATTACAGATTGTATTTCATGAAAATTGTGTTATATTAATAACTAGTTTTAAATGATATAATATATCTCTCATAAGGTACATAATTCTGTGTGTCTAATGGAAAGTAGGATCAAACTAGCAACATACCTGGCATTACCCAAGGAGTTGTTAAGAGTTAGAAAGGGAAGTACTAAATCATTTTCCAAACGCTAATTGTATTAGCAGTAAATTTTAGAAAATAGAATATTTACATGAGTTATTTTGAGGGAAGAGAACTTATCTACATAAACTTTGGGTCAAGACTGGTTCCTGACATAAAGTGAGTTGTAAATGAATGACTAGATCTTCTAACTAGGAAGACCTCATGAGTCTCTGGCTCAACCCCCAAAATATAAAGAAAAAATTCATAGAAGAAAATAATTTACCCAATATCTGAGAAGGTAAACGGCAGAGATGGGATTGGAGCTCAGGATAATTGTCCTAAATCCAGTAGTCTTTTCTTTCAGAAGTAATATACTCTGAATTCACTCAAAATTTAGTTAATATATAAATATAAACATACAAGGCTGGGTGCAGTGGCTCACACCTATAAACCTAGCACTTTGGGAGGCCGAGGCGGGAGGATCACTTGAGGCCAGGAGTTTCGGGCCAACCTGAGCAACACAGTGAGACCCCATCTCTACAAAAAATAGAAAAATTAGCCGGGTATGGTGGTACATACCTGTAGTCCCAGCTACTCTGGAGCCTGAGGCAGGTGGATCACTTGAGTCCAGGAGTTCAAGGTTGCAGTGAGCTATGATGATGCCACTGCGCTCTAGCCCTTCCAAGAGAGCAAGACCCTGTCTCAAAAAAATATATATATATACATATATATACATACACACATATATATATATAAAATATTTAGTTTCTCTGACCATGTTTTAAAATAATTAATTTCCACTGAAGAATATATTTAATCAAAATTAGAAAGTATTAATGTTCTTTGTATATATTGTCTACAGAGTATGCTTTTTATAACATTTTAAAGTTCACATTAAACATTTACTTATGTACTATACATGGTTATAACTACAGAGTAAAATAAGGTTATCAGACCTCCAAACCTAATAATCTTCCATTCCCAAAAAGGTACAACCAATATCAGCATCAATGGATTCATATTAAAGGAGATCTACTTATTTTGTGCATAGTTTCTGAGCTGTCGATTGCATATTAGCTTGTTTATGAAGTGGAAAAAAATCTCAGAACAAACAGGCAGAAGGGGGGAAAAAAACACTGCCTTATCTATATTGCCCTGACAATTGAGTTTGGACAACAGTATTTTCTAAATGTACCCTATTCAAGGCTGGATATGTAATTACCTTCAGTTCACAGTCTAGACATTAATGCTTTCCTAGTATTTAAGACTCCTTGTAACATGCTTGCAGCTTTAAGTAAGCAAGGCTAAATCTTGACCAGATAAATTAGCAAAGAATGCAATAAAAGCTGCAATAAAAGAACTTTATCCTACAAACCTTCGAGTTGCTGCTAAATGAGATTTCTTTGAAATGCAGATCAGTTGAACTAGATTAGTGAATTTTAGCTCCTGTCAACATCATAACAAAATACAAATACAATTGTTCACTGGTCTTATCTCCATGCTTCCATCTGCTGCCTTGTTATTTACTTTCCTTGATTTACTATG
>RJWJ010015709.1:0-35722 GCA_004363605.1 Indri indri
TATATCTAATATAAAGTACTTAAAATAGTGTCTAATAAATATTAGACATCATTGCTGTTTTTATTGTTGTTACTAATACATATTATTACATCATACTTAATTATACTTAATGCTGTAATAAAGTACACAACATGACAGAATACGATACAGCACCCAGCCAGATAGTTTCTCTACCCTCAACCCTTGGCTCACGCTGCTGACTTACAATCTTGGCTGTCTCCTATCCCCAACGCAACCTGAATGGTAGCGACTCTCACATCTTTATCTCCTACCCTGTCTCTCTGCGCTTTACCCTGTATAGCCAGCTTGGCTGATCACTTCCATTGGGCCATTGCATAAGGCACCGCACACCACAGTCAGCTCACCGTCTGCCCCTCTGCTTTCCAATAGACTTTCTCTCCCATTCGTGACTAGCTATCAATTATTCTAGGGTTCTATGGGCACCTTCTCTTTTCTTCTTCTCTCCTGAAGTAGCAGAAGACCAGCAAAAGGAGGGGACCTATGGTTAAATGACAGGTAGAACTGGAGGGGGGAGCAGGATCTCCCCACTCCCCTCATCCCCATGTCCAGTCATGGCCAAGAATTGATTCTGCCAGCACTTACTGTGGCCTGGCTCTGTGTTGAGAAAGGTATCCTCGGATATTAACTGTTTTCCCCTGTTTAATCAATAGATAGTAATCAAATCCTTTATGTAATTTGTTATTCAAGAGCGGATAATAGAGTAAAAGCCTCTGTTGCAGCCTGGGAGTGTTGATTCACCATCCCCTGCAAGCTAGGTCTCTTCACCAGTGTTACATTGGCTTCGCCCTATAAGTCTGAATCACTGCGCTATGACAGGATGGGCTGGGCTCACCTGTTTATGTTACAACATGATCCTCCCCTGCCAGCTGTATTTTCAAGCTATTTCAGGACCATATCACCATTTCACAAACAAGCCATCTGAATGGTTCAACTCTCCCACACCCCTTCCCACTGCTACACCTTAAACATAAGAGAGAGCAGACAGTAAGCATAGAAACACGCAAACTTGAAATGAGCACAGGTTGTGGGATCACCACAAAAATTCAGATGTGTTATTATATCTAAAACAAGTCAAGAAGCCCAAATGTGTAAGAAGCAGCTCATGTTTTAATGGACAGAGAACTCTATGAAAGACTTTTAGCTTACGAGTTGGTGGAATGTAGTATAATGTAATGTCCTTGTACTTTAATATCTGCAAATGTCATTCCTGATTACAGGATACGACTTCTCTCCAGTCTCCTGACTTCCCATACAGAAAGAATACCAATTTAGTCTAAGCGAAATTGAGTTCTCCCAACCCTGATCGACCCCCCTCTTCTCCCCTGCAAGTATCAATCAAGGCAGAAGGAATAACTAACATACAAACCTTGGATATGTTTTATTTGCATTTCATCTTTGAACTTACAGTTAGGATGAAGTAGCTATTTCTTGTTTGTTTAAAAAACAAAAACAAAAAGCCCTGCCTCAAATTGCTAAGTTTAACATGTTTCTCTACAGAATTTACTAAATTTTATGTATAGATTTTATGAAATATTTACTTTGAATTATTTATCTATCTTCATGTGCTATCCTCATGTTTTCTACCATAAAATGTGCAAGTTATTATAAACTCAGCATCTTAAAATAAGGGAAAGATGATACAAAAGATTACCAAATACATTCCACTGGATTCCATTCAATATACTTATTTTAATTCTTTTTTTCCTGCAGGTCATAGAGCTGAATATATGACGACGAGGTAGGAAAATATTTTATCATAACTTATAGTATGTCTCGCTTTCTTTTCTCTTTAATAAGAAGCAACTATTTCAATGCTGCGAGAATAAACATATTTTGTTAACGAACTTGCAAGACAGTTTTGGCTTGAGAAAGCATAGCGACATGAAAAGTTTGAGGTTCTCACAAGAACAGATATGCTCTGGGCTTACTTAAGGGTTTCCCAATGGAATTGTAAAGCTCTTTAATAAGCGGAGACAGTAACAAAGACCTAAGTTGGACAGGCTTGGTTCATCTCATCCAAAATACTTTTAAGTTTTTAGAAATAGTCTAACAAGACTTTTGATTTGATACTTTAATTTAAAAACAATATAATGTCCATATCTACTACATTTGTAAGTAGAAATATGATTACTTTCTGTTCCTACTTTCCCTTGAGTCATATTAAAAATTAGAGCTTGATTGAATATCCTTACGCTTTTAGCTCTCTTTCTTGCCTTTTTTGGTTCACTTTAAAAATTTAACTTTTAACACCTATACCCATATTGTGCTTTCTTCATTCATGGAAGGATTTTGAAGCTACTGCTAAGAAAGAAAAGTCATTTTGGAACACATTCTAATTTGGATTGGGGAACGTTTGTAGCAACTTTCGTTTTTCTATGTCACCATTTGTGCAACAGCCAGAAATTATCCTAATTAACATAGTAAGATTTTGCACTTTTAAACTTGAGTTCTCTTTGAGGTAAGAGGCATTTAGAATGCTGGTGTGCCTGTTGCCATAACTGGCAAATTGATTTTCAAGACTCTGTAATGTTACTGGTGGGCAGTTTCTCCATAAGGAAGCCCCTCTTACTTCTTGGTGAACCGACTAGAAAGATACAGCCACTGACTTTTCTAAACTTAACAAAAGAAAAAAATACTGATTTTTTTTTTTCACATATAGTATCTCTTTGCACTATCAATTATTTTACCTGTTATTTCCAAATTATAATTAATGTAAGGCACTTCGAAAAAAGATTTTAAAAAAAGGAATGCAAATATACGAATGAGAACTGTAACTGTCAGATAGACTAGATATTCACATCAACCTGACCGGTACTTCCTCTCATGTGGGCATTCTATACAGGAAACCAAATTATCAGAAGTTGCATCGTGGTAGGCACAGAACCAGACTGAGTCACGCAATTGGAATGTCGAATGGCCCTGGTGCTGTTCACCTGTGGGCGTAGTGGTGCCAGAATCATCCACACACCAGTCTGCCTAATAACCCACCTCCGCCGCAGAAATTACTTTGATAAGCACGCAGGCAGTTCATTTTAATTCCAAATTCCTCTCACAACTTTAGTTTGTTCACATTAACTCATGCTTTAGAACCTTTAGGAGAGGCAATTTTCAGGCCTTTTGTAGAAGACTCAAAAGACGTCCTTCCATTAGCCCCAGCCAGGGGTGACCCTGCATCTCCCAGTCACGCAGGGACAATAATTCGATGCCACTGGAGGCTTTGGCTCCAGCTGCAAGATTGGCTTACCCCGCGAATCAGTGACAAAACAAAACTCTGATCCCCTTAGCTTTATCAACTGCACCAGACGTCACCACATGTGAAGCTCTGTTGGACCTCGTTGTAATATCCACCTTTTCCACATTTTCCAGTTTCTCTATTTAATGCTTCGATATCGTGGGGCCTAGCGGACTGTGGAAGGATGGCCCATCCAGACAGTAGCCAATTCCTAGAGGTAGTAAGGACAGACTTGCAAGTGTCCCTTTTGTATGAAGCCACCTGACCCAGAGCCCAGCCCCCAACCACCTGCTGTATCAGGTTCACACACTCACGGCCACTGTCCCCCTTCCCTAACTACCCCAGGGCCAGGTACCAGAGATAGTCACCATGCCCCAGAGCCCACCAACATTGTTCAAAGTAGCCAGTTCCAAACCTCCCTGCCCTGATTCCCCTGGCACTGCTTGGCCACATTTTCCCCTCGCCCCTCCCAACCACCGCCTGCGGCCTCGCCGGGAACTATTGAGTAAAACACCGTCTTTCAACAGCAGTTGTCTCTTGATCTGTTAGCCTCACCATACCTGAATAAAAATAAAATCCACGTTTTTAAAACACTTACAAAATAATGAAAGGAGTGGATGGAATCAAGCACATATGGTTAAACTCTTTGGTGGTTAGTTGCTTTGTTTTTTTACGCCTACCAGATTCCTTCCTCCATGGATGGCACAGAATTTGCTTTATAAAAGAGATTTCAGAAACTTCAGCTGGGGCAGGACATGAGGTGCTTGCTGCCTGGTAGAAGTTTCCATATTTGCTTCTAGATACTTGCAAAGGCTCCTTTTAACTTCTCAAGCACCTTGGGACTTCAGGTGCTGCTTGCTATACGCCCCGTTAGTCATATGAGCCCATCTGCCGGGAGAGTCCTAGAATTAAGCTGTGGAAGGCGGTATCAGCGGGTTTGTTCCCCTGCATCTCTTGATTGCCGTGGTCATATCTTAGGAAGTTAGTCGGGCTTCCACATAAATTCTTGGGATTTTGTTTCTAAACGACTTTCTGAACTTGAGCTGAACAAACCAAGAAGGTAATTTTTCCTGGAGATTCTGCAGCTTAATGAAGTGTTTCACATAATCCCCAAGTGTGGTGTGTATCCTCATGTAAGCCTTGCACTTAGAAAGAATTTAAATTGGAACCTCCAGAGAGAGGTCTCAGGGCTCTCCTTCCACGTATCCCATTCAGCATAGTTGGAGAAGTTAAGTCAGGCAATCCTGGCCCTCTTTCCACTACAGGGGGAGAGCAGAAGAGGTTCCCTCTCTGCAATGACAGCACAAGGTGATGCAGGCTTTCCGAGTGCAGTACACGGTGCACTGGATGTGCATACGTCAGAGAGGTGGGCTTGTCCACCAAAGCAAGCAGACACACTGGAGACGAAGAGTCCAGAACAGCAAAAACGACTGTGTCCTACTCTACAAATATTTAGGTGGTGGGATAGTCTGTTCCAAAGAAAAGATAATTCATGTGAGCCAGTACCCTGCCCATCAGAAACAACATTGAAACCAAATTTTTTTTTCACTTGTGACCCATTAATAGTTACTTTTGCATAAAATAAAATCCCACTAATACCTGAGAGATATTGAATGTACGTGATCTTACTTGCATTGAAGAATTACATGACAACTAAAAATATTATATTTAATTTCTCATTTGGGGATCTTTCAGAGCCCTAATTTTTATCACTGGTGGTGTCTTACTATGTGACTCATAAACCAAGTACCAAGAACCCTGCTTTGTAACATTTGGCCAAATAGCTCACAATTCCATTTGGTAATGCTTATCATTTTTAAATAAACCAGCAAACAAACAAACGTCAGCTATAACATACAGGAAAACAGCAGTATGAGTAAATAGCTTGTGTGTTTTTTGGTACATAAGTAAAAGTAAATAAATGGGAAGGGGGAGGGACTGGTTTTCCCCATGGGCAGGGGCGGGGCTACCTAAGATTCCCGTGTTTTGTAATTCTGATGTGACCAATGGGTGTTTCATTTACTGTTTGATTTCTGCCATGCTCAGTAATTATATTCCCTTCCCTTAGGCCTCCAAATGTTCCCCCTAAGCCCCAGAAACACAGGAAGTCCAGACCCCGCTCACAGTATAATGCTAAGTTGTTTAATGGGGATTTGGAAACATTCGTCAAGGTACTGGCACCAGCCATCTGGGTGGCTGATCTCCACGCTTCTCACTGTAATGGTCTCAGCCTCTCATAAAAGGAGGCAGGTCATTATGTCCAAGTCTGTCCTGGGGCTCTTTGCTTTCCCAGAAAATCAATATAATATTTCCTGAAGTCAGAGAGGAAACAATATTTGGGTTTGAGTGCCTTCACACGAGGGAATAAATGTGGGTGTTATTATGTGGGCAAAAGAGAAAGCCCTCTTTATTTTTTTTTAAAGCCATAATTTGTACAAAAAGGAAAAGAGCGACCTGATAAAATGGTTTATTTCTACTCGTGCAAATGAGATGGCACAAAATATTTTAAATTCCATTCATTAGGCTAGCTCTAAAGCACAGCAAGAGTTTTTATTTCCTGTGACTTGAGGAATTCATTATATTGGATAAATTGTAAGACCCTGTAATCTATATCTTGTGTCTCTGCTGTGTTTACTCTCTGTCTTCTTTTTCATCCTATATTTCTGATAATGCTTCTAGCCGAGGACGAAGGAACTCGCACACGAGACATCAGGTATAGTGCTAGAGGGACGTGAGGGCACAGCCTCTTTCGCTGGTGGTATCATCTTCAAGTCATGCTCAGCTCATGCTTGGCTTTAATTAGATTTTTAAGGTCTTTAAAAGAAAAATGTTTGCAGTTGGAAATTAAACAGGGGTATAAATAGGCTTTACCTAGAAAGAAACTACAGAAATCAAACGCTAATTTAAAAGGAATAGTCTTCTCTAGGAAAAATACATAAAGTTTTTAGTTTTTACATTGTGTGTTTGGCAAATATATTGAATTCTATCAAGGGCTTTTATTAAGAAAAGTCAATGTTAAATACCCAATACACATTTCATACTGGATTATGGACCCTGGTGTAAATTACACTAAAAAGAAAAGGGCTTTCTTTCTTCTTCGTAGCTCGCGTTTTATGACATGGGCTGCTGTGTTTCTGAAGACTCAGTTTTTGTGGGAAACCACATCGTTAATAACCTCCCCTAATGATATGTGACGGATGCCTTACTTTCTTTAAAGACAGATGTTTATTGAATGTGTGCACTAATAATTTAAAAATAAGTGTGTGTGTGTGTGTGTGTGTGTGTGAGACATGTATATGGACAGATACATACGTACATAAAGAGATAGATTAGAAAATTCTGGAAGCCTTAAAAATGAGCCCTAACCCTGGAATTAAGTGAAAAGCCACCGGACAACCTGAACAGCCATCACAAATCCAGTGCCTTAAGCCTTAAACCCAGAAGAGCCTTATTGACTCTAATTTAATACAATATCATTGTGAAATTGGATTATGTAGTTTCCCAGCACATGGCTTATAAGCAGGGACAAATTAGATGGAGAGAGAGGAATGATAAAATGAAAGCATTGAGATGTGCAGCTGATGGCACAGCAGAAAAAGAGAACCTAGAAAAACTCCAAAAAGCAGATGTAAGATTCTGTTATATTTGATAATGCGGTACGAGAATGGCTGCTTAAGATGATAGGAAAGCTCACATTATATTTTTTAAATTTTTTCATTAAGAGCAGTTAAAGGAAACCAAAATGAGGTACTAAAGAAGAAATAAACCAGTTATCATGGAAAATTCACTTACATGAGCTCTGCACCGTCCCAGCTGGCACAGTGAAGGATCTTTGGTAACGGCAGGAACACAGAGGGCTCTCTTTACACTTGTGAAAAGTGCTTGACCCCAGTATCACTGAGACAGCAAGAGCAAAACCATTTTCCCTCTTTTTCCCATAGGGAAACTGAGACACAAAGGGATTGGTTTGAATGGTAGATAGAGTGCAGCCCATTGTTTCACTTCTTGTAAAATATTTTCTACCTGAATATCTGGCATCCATGAAATTAAATTAAAACACACACTCTGGTTACTTTTTGGTTACAAAATTCACTTTATCTGAATGAAATGCTGATAATAGCTAAAAGGTGTGCAATTGCCTAAGTAAATGTAAAGACAAAAATATTTTTTAAATAATAGGAAAGCCTAAGACATTTTTATTTAGAACTTTCTTAGTGCGAACATTTTCCTTTTAATAACCTTGCATTCTTTGTTTTTCTTTTTGTTTTAATACTAAGTTCAGCATAGATGTAAACTAATGTTCTTCTTTTATCACTTACATCTAAATATTTTTTTGCTCTTTTAGATTACAGTGTTACATGATTTGTTCCTATAAAGTTTTCTTCCCCTAGTATACACATGTATCTTAAAGAAAAATCCTCTCACATAGTCAGTAAGTTTTGATGTAATTACATGTTCTTGAGCCAACTCATCCACAGTAAAATGTGTTTTTATTCTTAAGACTCTTCTTTAAGAAATTAATAAAATTTATGCTCCTAAGACAAATTAACTAATTAGAGAAACTTAATACAGGCTCCAGAAGTAATTGAGCCATTAACCAGTTTATACACTGATTAGATTGTCTTAAAAGCTAAAATAAAGCTATTCCTTAAGAAGTATATTACCCATTCTTGGAATAGTAAGGAGTTTAAATTGCTGAACTGCATATTCCCAATCCTTCCCCTGCTGCTTAATTGGAAAGGTTAGTGAGTTCTGAATTGTTCTAATATATTAAGACAACCAAGTTCTTCTTGTGTTTCAGAATAAAATTCCTCATGAATTAATTAATACCTGGTGTCAGCTAACCATTTTGAAACCCCTTTTTTTTTTTAAGATCTAATACCTGAAAGAGCAGAGTCTTAAAAGTACATGAAAAATAATTCCATAGTCAGTAACCTTCTTTAACTCCATAGAGTGCATGGCATTGATACAAATGTATCTGTGACCTCAGCGGCTCCTTCATCTCATTTGTCATCCTGTACATGTTTGAAAGCATTTCCAGAATTTACAGTTGTTCACTAGAGGGCAGTGACTATTTTACAAGATGTAGGGGAGGAAGGCCAGAAAATGTTCCTTCCTAAGAAAACGAGCTCTAATGGGATGTACATTTGTGCAACCTTGTTCTTTTTCCTTAAAACATGAAAAAATAACAATGGAAAGTCTATAAGGATGAGTAAGTTCTGACGCAAACTAAATACATGACACGTTTTAATTACCTATGAAACAATTCTCATATCATGCCTCTACAGACAGATATAGATAAAGACTGTGGCCACCTAGGTGGTAGACTCTCAGGGATGTTGTAGAGAGGATCGTGAGATGGCTGAAAGGTTGTCTTTAGTAGGACTAGTACAACCAATCAACCCTAAGATGCTATGATTATAATACAGAGATTGCCTTTTAAGTCCATCCAAGATTGATCACTTATATAAATAAGCTTTCAAAAAATTATTCATTTTGGCATGTGAGCATAAATACAAGTTAAAAAGATGGATTAATATTTGACATCTCTAGGTACAGCAGAGTAAGTTGAAACAGGTTTGCCTTAAATGTATTTTATTGGTTTGCTCCAGAACTGAAATATACCTTTGTTGAAATATAAATTCTTTCACTTTTTTTTTTTTTTTTTTTTTTGCCTTATGGAAGATTTTAGAGGGGGTAGATTTGGAAATGATCATCTAAAAGGGTAAAAATCAGTCTTTAATTACCAGTAAACTGTGAGCTTTATTATTATGTGGGATTTATACCCCTCCTTTGAGGTTAACTGGTTTCCATCTCTTTACCCAGGACTCAGGACAGGTCATCCCCCTCATTGTGGAAAGCTGTATTCGGTTCATCAATCTCTATGGTAAGCCATAAACTACAGAATTCATACTGAAAAATAATCACTAGAGGTGTTTCAGTAAACATATCTTTCTGCTTAACATTTAATTCCTGAGAAAAAGGGGACCTGGAGGATGTGATGGGCTTTTTCACCCTCTGTCTCTTCTATCCTCTTTAGGTCTTCAGCATCAGGGGATTTTCAGAGTGTCTGGTTCCCAGGTGGAAGTCAACGACATTAAAAATTCATTTGAGAGAGGTAATTGCATGTCTATACCTATAAGCAAACCATGTTTACAAAGTCAGCATGTCCTGTAGACCGAAGTGGCCCTCATTCTGCATATCCTCAAAACCTTTCTCTTTGCATTCACTTCCCTGTGGATGCTAAGGTAAGAATCTATTCAGAACAGCTGAGAGATGAGGCCAAAATCTAAGTCTTTGCTATTAATGATATAAAAGCGTATGAGCTTTGTGTCCTGGTTTGAAACTGATGTTGATAATCTGCGGCACGTGTATCAAAGGTGGTGCCTGCTGGGGTCCTAAAAGGGGGCAAGGGCAGCCCTGGGCCTAGATAGCCAATGTGGGAGACAGCTGCTCCCAGCTGCCCAGCTGCACCTGCTGGGGGGAGCTCTTTTCCTTCTTGCTATTACCATCCCCAGCCTCCTTCCCTGTGACCCTAGTTGGTGCCTTACTCTTATTCATATTGGCTGTCAAATACAGTTTACTAAACTGTTAACTAGTACATTATGTTTAGCAAAACCGCAGGCTTTAGCATCATGCAGACCTAGAATCAAATCAAACTCTGACTTACTAATTGTGTGATTTGGGTAAACTAACTCAATTCCTGTTTGGCCTCGGTTTCCTCATCTGCAAAATTGCAGGAGGGTTGTGAGGACTCAGTATCATCCATGAAAATGCCTGGCTCTTTAATGATAGCTATTAGCTATTAATGCTCTCCAGTTGTGATGATTTATATTGCATCTACGTCTGGATGCATCTATACCTTCCTTCCTCTGCTTGGAGGTCAAGGTGAGAAAGCAGAGTGATCCTCGAATGGATTTGGAGCTACCACCTTCTCTCTCTCTCTCTGTCCCATTTCCCCTGGCCCAGACTTGGCATAGAGCCCTTTAAAATGGGAAGTCTTGGTTGAAGAGGTGAACTTGGGGCCACATTGTATTTTCCTGTTCCAAGTTCTGTGAAGGACACAATGCGTAGGGCACAGCAGCCTCCCACCGATAGCCACCTGTGCCAAGTCTCTTAGTCGACCAGAGTCAGAGTGATAAGTTGCAGTGCGGTAAAGTATCAGGTTCCTGTGCCAGCCACCACAGGCAAAATGTGCTATTATTTTTCCCTGGAGATTCCCCTGGTATTTATTTTTTTGTGATCTGTTTGGGTGAGGTTTTCTCACAGTGGACAAAAAAAAAAAAAAAACTCTAGTAAATCCATGTTCAGTGATTTCCTGCCCTAGGAGCAGAGAAAAAGGAACAATAGGTCCATGAAAATAAATTGCCCCAAGAGGCAAAAAAAATATGTTAAAGTGCATTGCACACTTTTTGTGAACTTCAGAAGGGAAGAAGAGACCTGTGAATAAAAAATGGAGTTTGATTTAAGGCTGCATATTATATTGAACTTGTTATGAATTTCATCTCAATTTAGTTCTTGGGGAAGTGGACCAGCCAGACTAGTTAAGCTAATATTTTAAAACTGCCTGTCAAAAAGAACAATATAATTTTATATTTGTGACATATTTTTAAAATTTCTGCTTTATATACAAACTGCTGGGTAACGCGAAGAGTACATTTTCAAATTCCTCCATCTGATTTCAGAGTCTCCCACTGCTCAAGAAGCTTTTCAAATGTACCACCGTGCACTTTGGGAAACACCTACTTATTTAATTATAGGTGTTCACAAGTAGGTGGAGCCTATAAAATTTCTGATAAATTTTGCTGACCCATATAGCGTAGCCAGACAGACTTACGGTGTGTCTTTTCCCCAGTAGGATAAGAAACACAGAATGTAATTTTTGAATTCATGTCAAACTAAGATTACAGATTTCAGCTTAAAAAAAAAAAAGTTGGGTAAAATTATAAATCCCACAATATCTTATTTTAAGATTTGGGTAACTTGTAAGAGATTATTTGGTAGCATAAGATAAAAAAAAAAAGCTTTATTTTAGCCAACTATTTTTAGGTTAATCATGGGGTGGGATATCTGAACCAATTATTTTAATTTTAGTACCATATAATTTTTCATAAAGCATAATTAAAAGATACACGTATATATAGCAATGAGTGTATGTATAAAAAGATATTTTTGCTCAGAGGAAAGAAGAGAAGCACTATACATGTAACTAATTTTTTTGTTTTTTTGTTTAGGTGAAAATCCTTTGGCTGATGACCAGAGTAACCATGACATTAACTCAGTTGCTGGCGTTCTAAAGCTCTATTTCCGTGGGCTGGAAAACCCCCTCTTTCCTAAGGAAAGATTTAATGATCTGATTTCTTGTATCAGTAAGTGGACTTTTTTTTAAAGTCTTTTCCCACCAGAATTTTTTCACTAATCAACTTCCTGGAAAAGGCAGTGGCCCCCTCCACACACCCTCACCCCACCGTTACCTCATTACCACCAAATTTCTGAGACCATTTGTTTTCTTTCTGGAACCAGCTCGAGTCATCTGCCCAGCTGTGGCCACACCCGTAGCTGAGTGGGCTTTATTCCTGAACATCCTCTAGGCTCCAAGAGCCAGGAGCTTCCCACTTATGGCTGGAATAAGCAGAAAGGCAGGTGCCAACCGCCTAAGAGAGAGGAGAAAGTTGTAAGCTGGGAAACGTAACCTTTTCTTGGCTTTTGGTTCTTGGTCCTCAACCAGTTTTAGGAGTGGAGTAATTTATCTATCTTTGGATGTTATTTCAAGGAGTAAGGTAAAGAGATAAAAGAACATTATTATGGGGCAGGAACACCAGGTGGTAATTATCTGTCAGTGGACATCCCAAGCTAATAGGCAGAGTTGCTCTGGGATTGGGGATTGTGTGTGATATATTATGAAACCAATAATCATCAGCAAAGTAAAGCATTGCTGTTTACTTCAGTGGGGGCTTTTGACACTATACAAAGGAAGGTGAAAATAATGATACCAAGAATTAGTTACTGACCACAATCATGCATCTAAAATGTGGATGTACACATCTAAAATGTGTAGACTCTTCCCAGGCAAGAGTCTAGAGCTGACTTCAATCACATAGCTTCATAAGGATCAATCTTTACTCTTTTCTTTTCAATTATTTAATTGTTCAGGTTTGTTTTATGACTGAAGATACGGTATATGATCTGTAGGTGCTTGAAAAGAATGTGTATGCTGCTGTTGTTGCCTGGAGTGTTATATAGATATTGATTAAATACTCTTGGTTGATGGTGCTGAATTCTTCTATATCCTTGCTGACTTTCTGTCTAGTTCTATCAATTGTTGAGAGAATAGTACGAAGGTCTCCAACTATAATTGTTTGTTTATTTATTTTTTTAGAGACAGGGTCTTTCTCTGTGGCCTGGGCTAGAGTGCAGTGGCACGACCATAGCTCACTGCAACCTCAACTCCTGCGCTCTAGCAATCCTCCCACCTCAGCCTCCTGAGCAGCTGCGACACCAGGCATGTACCACCATGCCCAGCTAACTTTTTTGTTTTTGTAGAGATGGGGTCTTGCTATGTTGCCCAGGCTAGTCTTGAACTCCTGGCCTCAAGTGATATGCCCATCTCAGCCTCCCCAAGTGCTAGGATTACAGGCATGAGCCATCATGCTGGCCAGCTTTATTTTTGAGAACAGTTTAGACCTATAGAAGAAATGCACAGATAGTACAAAAAGTCTCCACCCCGCAGTTTCCCATATTAATAACACCTTACATCAGTGTGGTACATTTGTTACAATTAGTGAGCCAGTATTGATACATTATTATTAACTGAAGTCCATCATTTATTCATATTTCTTTATTTTTTCCCCTAATGTCCTTTCTCTGTTCCAGAATACCACACCACATTTAGTTGTCAGGTCTCCTTAGGTTCCGTGGCATAATATCAATCTTTACTCCTGATGAAGAAACCTCCCCCCGGTCCCCTTTCCCCCACCTGAATCAATGAGTCCTATTGGCCGCAAAAAAAGTCTCTCTACTCATCCCTCCTTCTCCATCCCCATCACCTTGGTTTCTCCCTGGGGCTATTGTCATAGTGTCTTAAATAGTCTCTACTTCTAGGTGTTGCCTTCCTTCCCCAACTTTGCCCTCCCCACCTTCCAACCTGGGCCTGCATCATTTCATTCTCCACACAGCAGTTAGATCCAAAAAAGAAAATTGAGTTACTTGCTTTCTCCTCTCTTTAAAACCTATTTCAGTATTTCCCACATAAAAATGAACTCCTTGGTACGGCCAATTCATAGAATTGAATTCTTCTTCTATCTGTTCTCTTCCTATTGCTGTGCAGTCATCTCCTGTGACCTTATCCCGTGTACTGTATATTTCACAATAGCAAACTGTTCACAAGCCGGACCATGTCCCACCTCCGTGCCTTTGCCCGTGCTGTTTCCTCTGCTGTCCCTGATAGCCATTCGACATCTGCTAGGAGGGCTTTGCTGAACTGGCACTCCTCCCAGAACACCATCCTCCCCACCTCCCCAAGCAGGATTAATCACTTTCTCCTCTACTGTTAATAATATTCTACTGGGTATATTGACACATTATCAGCTGTGTGACCTTAGGTGAGTTTCTTAAGCTCTTTGCACCTCGGTTTCCTCATCTATAACATAGGGAGAACATTAGTCTGTACAGTATAGGGTTGTGAGAATTAAATGAGTTAATACATATGAAGTGCCAAGAAGAGTGCCTGGCACAGAGTATGCTCAGTGAAAGGCCTGCAGTTAGCTCCACAGGCCTGTGAGGTCTTGATGGATTATTCAGTTCTGTAGCCCTAACACTTGGCATAGTTAATTCCAGGCACATAGCAAGTTAAATTGAATCTAAATGAAATGAAGAGTTAAGATTTCACAAGTTTTTTTGTTGGCCTCTGCACCTAAAGTCCTGGCTGTAGCTGAATATGAATTCCCTGGTCATAATCTACCCCCCCACCAACGCCCCAGTCAGATGTCCCATGTGGAATTTAGAAGTATGCCTGCATGTCCATTCCAAGGCCCTTGCACAGCCTGAGTCATCACGACGAACCTATGACCCAGCTGGAAAGAACTGAAAAGGAAGTGTCTCACTTCTGGAATTCTTCTTTGGCCATGTCCAAAGATTTCCCTCATATCCTAGCCAGAAAGCTGAAGTCTGGAAAAATAATAAATACTCTACAATGCTTAGCGGTTTTCTAGGTCCATACATCATATCAACTTTAACATTTATATGTACCAGTTGGATAAAGAGCCTTGAGTCGCCCTGTCAGTTACCGTTATAGAATCATTTCACACTTTCATGGGATGAAAAATATTATTTCATTGTGGTTATTAATGACTGAGGCCATAGAGTCAGAAAGATCTAGGTTCAAATCCTAGCTTCACTACTTACCAACTTTGTAAACTTAAGCAAAGATTAATATTTAATCTTATTAAATATCATTTCTTCACCTACTTGCATGTGTGAAGAATAAAGAGATAATCCATATAGAGGGTTTAACATCATGCCTGGCACATAATAAGCCTCAACAAGTGTTGGTAGCTATCATCATTGCTACTATTACAACTGCCCCTACTATAAATTCAAGTCACATGTGCCAATACCTGGGTTACTTACCAATCTTGTCTGTTCTCCTAAACATGAGTTTCTTTGACATAATTATTTCACATGCATTTAGAAATATTAGTGTAACCCAGAAGTTATATTGGTTCCAACATCATTTTTCCCAGAACATTAAATGCTTTGTAACAATCAAGGTCAAGATTTCTCACAATTAGAGTCAGGTTTACCAAATATGTAAACTGTAAGGAAAAAAACAGAAAATCCACAGAAATATCTTTCTTTCATGCAAGTGATACCTGCAGTGTTCAAGTGCAAATGAAGAAGCTGCAAAAACACTTACCCTTGTATTAAAATAATAGATTGATGAAAATCAATGGATTAATAATCTTGGATTAATTTTGATGAAAATGATCTCTATTGGAAATGAATGCCCCCTAGGACCTACATCTTGAGGGAAGAAGCAGGAGCCGGGTTTAAGGCTGCAAAGGATGCTAGGTGCACGTGCCAGTACAGATTTAATTGTGCTAGTATTTCGAACAGGATCGTTAATGTTTTTGTTAGTGCTCTAGTTACAAAGTTTCATAAATGTTGAGCAGTCTGCCCCAACTCCATTTTCCTCCACAAGTCTCGTTATTTTTAGTGCACAGTTTTGCAGAATGGGAGGTTTTTCAAGAACCCATATTGGCACTAACAGCCTCTTCATATAACAGCCCCTTTTCCTCTAGCATCTAACCTCTTAAAAAGAAAAGAGAATTCCTGAATATTACTGATTTATCTCTAGGCAAGCATTTTATTTTACCAACGTGACAATGATATAGCTGCATTTTTCCTAGATTTTCAAAAACTTCCTTAAGAATGGCGTAATACATCATTACAAACTTTTGATGATTTGAACCAAGTTGATTAATTGCCTATAATGTGCAGAACTTTCTGGGAATTCAAAGACTTGATTCTTGCATTTAAGAAGCATAAAATATAGCAGGAAAGATAAGATATTTACAAGTAAATGCAGTATAAGTTAGTATATGATAAAGGTTAAGAAATTTTAAGGGAAAGAAAGATCTGAGTGATAGATTGTTTTTACCCTTGTCATCTTAAGCATTGCCATAATTGGGTTTTTCCCTGTTAAGGTAATTTCATGTGACAGTTATGTTGTATAGAAAAGTCTTCTCTCTTCATCTTTTCTCAGAGTTTATGTAAGTCTCTGGAGTCCCCACTACTTTTTGCTTACCTATTTCTGGATTGTTTGGGGAAAGTTTTTTTTTGTGGGGGGCGTTATTATCTGGCCATGTGTATGCTTCACACCCCTAAATGACCACATTCTTTGGAAGCTTACAAATGTAAGTAGTAAAAGGGAATTTATCTTAGCATTCTTTATTTTTAAATTTGTCCTATTCATTCCCGAATTTACTATAACTTTCTCTTTAAAAATTACTTATCTGAATGAACACATGATGAAATCGAATGCAATGTAAGTTTGAAATGACAAACTTGGTAGTTTCTCAGTTTCTCACCCAAGGGTTGTTTTGTTTTTTTGTGGGTTTTTTTGTTTTGTTTTGTTTTGTTTTAAAACCATCCACTTTATGACTGGTTTTGTGAATGCTCCAGGTTATACCCACAAAGTCTGGGCAGCTTCTAGAATGTTCATATACCATGGCTTTGAGATTCCCTGGGGCATAAGTTCAAGTGACTTGTTCTAGAAGAGCCACTCAAGTAATTCATGGTTTTTCCTGGCTGCCTCGATTCTGTGAGCCCAGATGAAACATTTGCACTTCATTTTGCATCACACATTATTATTTAGGTGACTACTTGGATATGAAGCAAGTTATTTTAGGGAGGTATTTTTTCCTATCACAAAACTAACATGTAATCATTTTAGAGTACTTGAAAAGTACACAAAAGCACAGAGAATAAAATGCTATTCCCCATAATGCCACCCCCCAGAGAAAACCAATGATATTAATATATACACATTTTGTGTACAACAAACAGCGAATATTATGTTGTATATTAATATACAACATAATCATAATACCATTATTGTACCCTAATAAAGTAACAATAATTACTTAAAATCATCGAATAGGCATCAGTGCTTTTTAAAAATAATTATTTATTATGCAGTTATTATGTGACCACTGTAGAAAAATTATAAATATAAAATTATAAAATAAACTAAGCAACTTTATTGAGATATAATTCTCATACTATATAATTCATCCATTAAAGAGTACAATTCAATGGTTTTTAGTATATTCACAGGAGTATGCAACTATCACCACAGTCAATTTTAGAACATTTTTTATGACCCCAAAAAGAAACTCCAATTAGCAAACACTTCGCATTTACTCATAACCAACACCACCCCATGCCCTAGGCAACCACTAATCTACTTTCTGTCTATAGATTTGCCTGTTCTGGCCATTTTTTCTTTCTTTCTTTCTTTCCTTCCTTCCTTCCTTCCTTCCTTTCTTTTTTAAGAGGCAGAGTCTCACTTTGTTGCCCAAGTAGCATGATCATAGCTCACCATAACCTTGAACTCCTGGGCTCAAGTGATCCGTCTGCCTCATCCTCCCGAGTACCTGGGACTACAGGTACACACACCACCACTCCCGGCTAATTTTTTTTTTTTTTTTTTTTTTTTGTAGAAACGGGGGTTTCACTATGTTTCCCAGGTTGGTCTTGAACTCCTGGCCTCAACCAATCCTCCCCCACTCGACTTCCCGAAGTGCTAGGATTATAGGTGTGAGCCACCGTGCCCACCTGGCCTTTGGCCATTTCATATAAATAGAATTATACAATATGTGATGTTTTGTGACTGCTTTTCACTTAGCATAATGTTTTCCAGGATCATCCATGTTGTAGTATGTATCAGTACTTCATTTACTTTGATTGCCAAATAATATTCCATTTTATGGATATACCACTCCTATGTACTTTTAATAAAAATTGTATCATACCAATTTACTGCTAATGGATATGAGGTTTCTTTTTGAGTTGATGGAAGTATTCTAAAATTGATTGATCAAGTCTGCACGAGGAATTAATAAAAAAAAATAAGATAAAATTGACTGAGGTGATGTTGCACAACTCTATACTAAAAATAATTGAATTGTACATGTAAATGAGTAAGCTACGTGGTATATGAATTGTATGTCAATAAGCTGTTGTAAAAAATTATATCGTGCCATACTGGCTCTTTATAAACCACTTTTTAAGTTTACTGATATTATTAACATTTTCCCATATAAGTATGTATTTTCAAAATATAGCTTTTAGCAACCATATAATGATTTCTATTTTATGCAACAAATAAGCTAGTTTTAGACATTTAGATTGTTTCCAGTGATTTTGCAATTAGACCAAATACTTTGATGAACTTCTTAGTACATAAATCTATTTGCCCATTTTCATTGTTTCATGAAAAAAGTTTTTGAACTCTTTCCCTGGCACTCTAATGTATGTTTTGCTGTTAAAAATTCTTTCACTTTTATTGACCTACATGGTGGTTTTCTCTCTTAACTCTAAATTCCTCTTTAATGCCTTGTAATAATGTTCTTACAACTTATTTTATCCTTAAAAATATTTAATAGACTGAGTGTCTGAACTGAATAGGTAAAAGTTCTATAGGCTAAGACAGTTTCTTTACCAACCTCAATGTGATAATTCAGTAGAAGAAGAAACATTTATGTATTTATTTCTATAGTGCTGTTATTTAACAAGGAGAGAAAGGAATGGTTTAATTCACAGAAGTCAGTCTATGTACAGTTAATTACAGAGATTTCCAAGCATTTCAGTTCTTACTTAGGAGAGCAACTGGTAATTCATCTCAAGGCTAGGCTAAGATCCGTCCAAATGTACTAGAACATCCCTCAGTTTTTCTCTTTCCCTCTCATTCATGCACATACACTATCACACTCACAATTAACACCATGGTATTGTTAAAGTGAACCTAAAAATGCCCTAGGACTGGTGAATGCTGATCTTTGGGCTATGGAGCTCAGAAATATTGGTGTGCCCACTGTTAAATAAACAGTTTCTAAATGTGGCCACAAGGAATTTCCTTCCCTGTCTTCATACCTAAGGATAAATTTGCATCTTGTGATTTATTATTTGTCTTCTGGCAAACAAATACTTTTGCAAATAGAGCCACAGAAGAACTGGGATTTTCAGAGTAATGGTCATTTGAACTTTTTGCTATTTTCTGAAGTAACTTGTGTTTTTGTGGATGAATTTCTCACATGCATTTACATGGAGCTGTCAAACCCCCATGCTGGGAAGTTGGGACGCTAACACGAGAGCCTTGCCTTGCTGAGAAAAGAACATAAATTAGCTTAGGGAGCTTTGAGCATGTGATCAAGATTGGATGAATGCCACTTTTACCTAATTACATGAGCTCTTGAATTGTGGAAACAAAGCACAGCTTAAAAGAAATCCAAATGAAATACTGGTTTTCTGCCCTGACAACTTTTCTGAGAGGAAGAAAAGATCCATCTTCTCATCCAGCATAAAATTGTGAAAGACCATGAATTGCCACACTGGGAGACAGCTAGGAATGCACATTAATCAGTGTCAGTAGCAACCATAAATTTTGACCCGCTAACTGGACTCAGGAGAGTAAATGAGTCATTTGTCCCAGAGCGAAGCTCCTGCAGGATGCACGCTGCAAGCCTGTTGAGAGGCCAGCCAGGTAAAATTCTGAGTCCTGCTCACAGCCATCATGGTGTGAGGCCTTGAGACAGAGAGACTTGCTGCTACTTGAGGAACGCCAGCAATTCTGTTTTGCTTTGATTTATGTTTACTATAGTTAGTGAGAACATATGTCTGCCTCATATAATTTTATCCAGTCTTTTGCTATCACTTTTCTATTCCTTTTGCTTTTCTCTCCTAAAATTTTTCATTTGCATCCCACAGGCCCCCTCATTCTTTGTGTGTGTGTGTGTGTGTGTGTGGTAAGATATATATGACATAAAATTTACCATTGTAACCATTTTTAAGTATTCAGTTCAGTGGTATTAAGTACATTCACAGTGTTATGCAGCCATCACCACTATCCATTGCCAGGACTTTTTCATCTCCCCAAACAGAAACTCTGTACCCGTCAAATAACTCCCCACCTCCCTGTTGCCTTTAGGCCCCAGCAACATCTATTCTACTTTCTGTCTGTGAATTTGCCTATTCTACGTACTTCGCATAAGTAGAATCATTACGCTATTTGTCTTTTTGCGTCTGGCTTATTTCTCGGCACAGTATCTTCAAAGTTCATCTGTGCCGTAGCATGTGTCAGAATTTTCTTTCTTTTCAAGGCTGAATAATATTTCATTGTATGTATAGACTACATTTTATCTACCCACTCATCTGTCAGTGGACGTTTGGGTTGTTTCCACCTTTTGGCTGTTATGAATAATGCTGCTATGAAATTGGTGTACAAATATCTGTTCCTCGATTCTTTTTAAATAAAAATTTGAAACTGCCTTTAAGAGGTAGAGGGAGTGTGTTTAGAACTGTGAAACAGAAACAAGAGGATCTTGGGTTAAGATTAAACCTCTTGGAAGTAATGCCTATGTCCTCTTCTTCTAGCCTCTAGAGTGATTTGTCAATAAGGTAGTAAGGGTGGTTCCTTTTACATCTTTTCCTTCCCTTTGCTTTTGTTTTTAACTCTAGGACCCCAAAACTGGCTTTAAATTGCTAAAATCCTGTCCCTAATAATTGATTTTAACTTTAAAGTGAGGATTACCTTGGAGAATCAGGAGACTTAACTCTTGAAACATCCAAGATCCTCAATAAATAACGGCAGAAATTTTTTGTTGTTGTTTGAAGAATGGATCATAATATGTTTAATTTTACCTTTGAGGGTTTTTTTAAATTTTCGTTTTTAGGAATAGACTTTCTAGATACGGGTGTGCTAAATCATCTTTTTACTCTTTAACTGAAAGCAACAACAACATCACACTTTAAAAAAACAATCAGCTATTTCAGGTAAGAAACTTAAGCAGTGAATTTCTGATATGAGATAATAATCCAGCTGTTATAAATATATAGTATTTATAGATACAAAATCCTCCCCATTAAATTCTCAATGACTTGAAAATCATTTCATCTGTAGGTATTTCATCTTTCCTTTCTGTACAAAATGGGTTCCCAAGTGTCACACGACGAAGTTGTCATGGAAGATAAACAGCTTACTATAGGACATGTTTTGATCCTACTGGGACTCTGGGACTGAATTGGGTTTAAATGTTGATAAGTTAATTTTTGAGTTCTTGTGGCCTGAGTGAATTTATGAGCCTGTTTAATAACTTTTTAAAACAATTAAAAAAGCATCTTCCTCTTTAAGAAAAAAAATCAAGACCATTGCCTAGAATGTATTAAACAAAGTACCTGTACTCAATAGATGTGACCCTAACCTGTCTTGTTCATAGTGTTATATTTTTTTCATTTTGAAACACTTTACAAATAAAAAGGCAGAATATAGTATATCCACTTCAATATTACTAATATCACACTATTTCACACTATTATTAATTATATGTTTACATTGAAAGAATGAAAATGTTATAGGAATGTTAATTGTATGATAATGTTTTACTTGTATTCTGGTTAAAGAGTTTCTGAAATTGCATTTTCTAAATGATTACAGAGCTAGAGTTCCAACTGTAGCATACTTCAAGGCAGGGATGGAAGTATGTGTTCCCAGGAATCCTGATAAATTATTGGTTGTTTTGCAAACTCATTTGTAGTTAGGAATATTCCTAATACATTTTTCACACCTTTTCAGCTGTGCAGAGGGAAAAATAAAATGCCCAGTTTGATAATAGGTGGAAGGCAGCTGGGGTTAGCACTCAAGATTCCAGGGAAATGAGTAATTAAGGCAGTGGTTATCAACCTTGGCTGCATAAAAGGCATCTGCGTTTTTAATCTCCCCAAGTGAATCCAAGTCAAAATAAAGAACCACTGGTTTAAGAGGAATTGGAAAGGGAAACTGAGTTAGAAGAGTATTACGATGGTCCAAGTTAGAAATAATAGAAGACTTCAATTAGGAAATTATCCATGAGATATCCAGAGGTAGAAACAGGACTTCTCTCATATATAAGGGAGAAAAGTGAAGCAGAGATAACGTCTTAGAAGTGATGTTCATAACCTCGAGACTCGATGAGGTTGTCACTGAAGAGAACCAGGCAGAAATTTTTGAGGGATATCCACATTTGTGGGTGGGAGAAGGTAAAAAAAAAAAAATTAAGAAGAATCAATTGATTATGGTGTCAGAAACTGAGGACTGAGAATTTTCAAGTAGGCTGCATGACTATATCGAGAGCAATTAAGAACAAATACAATGATATGAAACTATAGAAAACTTCAAAAATGTTTTCTAACTCTTTTTTTAAAAAATATTTTCTCAAATGTATGCTTCTTGGGTGTCTTCAAAGATGTACTTTATAAAGGTACTTTGAGATCCAAGAAGGACAACAAGACCTGTGAAATGGAAAACATAGGTTCTAGTCTCGGCTGTACCCCTTCTAGCCAGTTGACCTTGGGTAGGCCACTTACCCATCTCTCATCTTCCTAATCTGTTAAATGGGGATGACAGTGTGCGCCCTACCTACGCCACGGTGTTGTTATTCCCATAAAGTTAGATAACAAATGTGAAAATGTGTTGTAAAATATATATACAATTATGCAAATAATGGGTAAAAGTAGTAACCTTTTTGCTCTTGTTTACAAGCACTTTAGTATTGAGACATTTCAGACAATTCGTATTCCGAGTAAAGAGGTAAAATAATATTAGGAAGTCCCAGGTACTCTCTCATCAGGAAGCTCACCATCCCACAGGAAAGACAGGATAAGGAAATAAATAACTATAAACACCAGGGTTTACATTTTGTGAGGGAGGAAATCGTATCACTGTGTATTCCTAATGCTTAATTCAGTGCTTGAACCCCTATCCTAAGGTCTTTGTTCAAAAAGTTAATGAAATAATATAATACAAGGTGAAAAACAAGTCATATAACTAAAATGCTATGGTAGTTTTGAGAAAAGAGAGATTCAAAACATGGCACACTGCCTGGATGATAGAATAAACAAATAAATATACGATGAGTTAATGCATAATGGTTGGAGGAGGGGTGCTGTGTCCCAGAAATCTACTTTTGTTAACATGGAGCAAAAAGGAGTTGAAACCATATCAGATGCAAATTTTAGAATAAGCAGCAAGGGAAAAATGATTTTTTAATCTAGAAGACTCTAAATTACTCAAAGCCAAGACCAATACCGTGAAAATCAGAGAAAACAGTGAGGGTCAGAGTGGTACACCCAAGCCAATCACTTATTCACTGTGTTGGTTACAATAACGTCTCACCAAAGAGCAAGGTATTGTTGATGTTCAGATGTGTACCTGTAATATGTGTACTGCAATGTTCTGCTGTAACTGTGGCACGCGAAAGGCCCCTGACCATGTCGTCTTCTGTCTGTAGGAATAGATAATCTCTATGAGAGGGCGCTGCACATCCGCAAACTCCTCCTAACCTTGCCCAGGTCGGTCCTTATCGTGATGAGGTACCTCTTTGCCTTCCTCAATCAGTAAGTACTCGAATGCTCTGCTAAAATCCCCACCCGAATTCCCTGTTCTCGGATCCTGTAAAATGTACATTGGTTTCCATTTATCAGTAGAGTTCAAGAGAAAATGATTGAATATAGACTGAAGATACATTTTTCCTCAGCAGCTCAAGGTCATTGTATGATAGATGAAAGCTCTACCCCAGATGCAGAAATTGTGGCCATAAAAGCAAAAATATTCAAATAATACTAAAAATAACACTTTTCGGTGAAATATGTGTTTTTCCAACTTCCATCCAGAATGAATGTCATGAATTTTTTTGTCAAAATGATGTAAACCGGCTGCTCAGTGCAGAAAATGTCTGTGATTTTTAATGTCATAGTCAGGGATGGAGAGAAATCACAGGTGACACTTATACACAGATCCACAAAACAACTCCTGCAAATTCACCATAATGAGACCTTGTCAAGAAGAAAATAATTCTAAAATGTTCTCTTAAACAATGTAACAGAAATCTTAAAAATCACATTATTTCAAAGAAACTTTACTCTTTCAATTTAGGCAAATTGATTTTCAGTTACGTTACTTCCTGATATATGGGCTCCATTATAAGAACATCCTCCCCAAGTTCTATCTAAGAGTTCCCTCACTATTCAACATTTCAGTTAAGCAGCTGGAAATAAAGAGATTGGGGGGGGCGGGGGGAAGGTCAACTTACTGAATAAGCCTGGGGCAAAGCCTTCTCATCCTGGCATGGATCCTCCCTTTCTGAAGTTGGGATATTTTCTCTTCTCTATTTCACGGGACGTTCTGAGTTCTCAAAAGCCATGGAGATTTATTACAATCCCTCTGACTAGTCCTGAAATCATACCCTCTCAGGTTGACCCCAGGAGCCAAGCATCATACAGTAGGGAAATGCTGGGAGGGAACTGTACAGAATGGGACTCTACCGCTGACCCTGAAGTGCCCAAAACATTCACAAATGACAGTGGGAACCCATGTGCACAGAAATCAACACCGGAAATAAGCGGTATCTAGAGAGATGGGTTTAAACTGTGCTTAGGTTAGATGCTATACATTTTTACCTTTAAATAAACCCGGTCACCCAGGCAGTGGTAAAAATTCAGAGGCTTGCCTTTGTCCCCACCCCACTCCGATGGAGTACCTTGCATTCCCGCTGGGCCTCTCCGTGCTGTTCCTACCAAATTTTCCTGACACACCTGAGCAAAACCCATTGTGAACCAATAAACCATAATGGACTAGGGAAGCAGTCTGTTAATTAAGAAAGTTCTCAACCCCTGAATCTAACTCATCATGCACCTCAACGGAATGGCAAATGCACCATGGGTC
This sequence comes from Indri indri, assembly GCA_004363605.1. Classification (NCBI taxonomy): domain Eukaryota; kingdom Metazoa; phylum Chordata; class Mammalia; order Primates; family Indriidae; genus Indri; species Indri indri. The sequence continues at coordinate 24,732 of RJWJ010015709.1, forward strand.
GGTCAGACAGCTGGCATTGCTTCTAGTGGACCTGCCCAAAGATGCCCCCTAGCTGCCCGCATCTGCCTTCGTGCAGACGCGAGGGCCCAGCCTCTAGGGCAGGATGCCTGGGACAGGGATTTGGGAAAGAAAAAAAAAAGCTGTTGTTTTTTACTGTAAAATCAAAACTTTGAAATAACGTTTTTTGCTTTTCAAGCCAGCACTAAATTAAAGACTCAGAAAGATTAATTGTGACTCTCCCCACTGAGCTGAAGTGTGTCTTTTGAAAATTAGATCATTCTTATTCTGAATCTCCATTTTCAAGATGCATTCACTTTCAAGATGACCTGTAACATGATCATTTATTATTGTTATTGTGAACTTTTTTTTAAGATTGTATGTTTGAGAAATGGCAGAAGGGAAGGACATATGTTAGCTACGAAAATTATGCTTTTGTATTTTCTACTTTCTAGACTATCTTATTTCTGAAAAAGGGGTAACGTATGTCATGTGATAGCTCAGGTTCTTTGTATCTGTCATCATCTCACAAAGGTAGTTGAGTCTCCTTTTTCTCCTTCCATTTGTCATCTGCTCACCTGGATTTTACATTTCCTTTCAAGATTGACATTCTATACACTGAAAGATAATATCTCTAAACTCTCCCAAGAACAGCAACTTGCCCATGTGTTAGAGGCATAGCAATAAAGAGCTCGTTTATTTTGAGTCACCTGTGAAGATATTTCACAAATATCCATTGGATTGAACTTAGAAATTAGTGCTAGACAACTGGAAATCTCTCCCAAAGTTTGCCAGCCTAAGATGGAATTAAGAGAACTAAAGATTCTTTTCCCCTTCTCTTGCACGTATAATGTCCTTTGAGACACCGGTTGTCACCTCGTGTTGGTAGTTTTACCCAAAAGTAGATTATAAAGCCTGGAGTTGTTATTTACTTCCTTTCAATACTTACAAAGAAAAGGTACTTTGTTTTCTTCTAGGCTTTCTTCCAAATTTATAGGATAAAACTAAAATCTGAGATATTTTTGAGTAGTGGGAGGACAATTTTAAAGACATCCATAAAGCTTTACATTACTGTCTCTCCCAAATTTGCTTGAGCAGCATTTAGAGCCTGACCATAAGGTTTACAAATGAAACTCACTGGACTCGATCCTGGTCTCCATCGTAGAGGATATTATATTAAACTCCCTCGTGACTTTGAAAAATGCCACTTACTTAAATAAGTATTACTTATATTCCCCTCTTAGTTCCTAAATAGTTGTAGGTCATAAGTCATTGTACTATCTTTGGAGTTCCCTAAATAGGATGAGATATCGTTTTATTCTATTAATAATAATAAAAGCCAAATATGATATTTTAGATCCCCATTTTCGGAATATGAGGTATCTTATTAAACATCTGTTTTCTTTTTCCCCTGTGTTTTTTATAATTCATTTCTTGCTTCCCTTTATAGTCTTTCACAGTACAGTGATGAGAACATGATGGACCCCTATAACCTGGCCATTTGCTTTGGCCCAACATTGATGCCCGTCCCAGAAATACAGGATCAAGTGTCTTGCCAGGCTCACGTGAATGAAATTGTCAAAACCATCATTGTCCACCATGAGACTATTTTCCCAGATGCAAAAGTGCTGGATGGCCCTGTTTATGAGAAATGTATGGCTGGCGACGACTACTGGTAAGTCTAACAATCTTAGTCCTCCTCCCTCCCCCCAAAACTATGGAAATACAGACACCAATTTATTTAGGAAAAAGAATTTCTCATAAGCCACCAGTGCTTCTGATTTAAAAAAGAAACAAAGAAGAAGAAGCAATAACACTTGAGATAAGTTAGAATACTAAGACCCATGGCAGCACTCACTTTTCATTATGGAAATTCATGTTCATCCCTCTCTTTTACCCAAGGATTACATCTTTTTAGCTAAATCTACCCTATCATGGCTTCTGTAGAGAATAAAGGTTTTGATGTTATATAGAACTATATTCATTTTTATTATTACGTTAAATCAAGGAAAGATAAGTGATTGAATTGACAGATTTCATTTTTAATTCTGAGTTCAGAGAGTTTTGATTCCATATAAAATACTTTTAAATTCTCATTTTAAAGGAGGCCTGTCAACCAAATGTATTTTCATTTTTATGTTCATTTTCACTCTTACTAATAAATATTATTCTAACCAATTGTAGTAGAGATCATTTTGAGCAAATTTATAATACTAATATATTGTCGAGATAAAAATCTTTTAATATGGCAGTGTGGCCTTCAGTTCTATCCATGTTGCTACAAATTACAGAATTTCATTCTTTTTTATGGCTGAATAATATTCCATTGTATAAATATACATCATATTTTCTTTATCCATTCATCTGTTGATGGACATTTAGGTTGATTCCATATCCTGGCTATTGTGAATAGTGCTGTAGCATACATGGGAGTGGAAATACCTCTTTGATATACTGATTTGTTTTCCTTTGGATATATACCCAGTAGTGAAGTTCATTATGGTGAGTGAAATAAGCCAGGCACAAAAAGATAAATATCACACGTTCTCACTAATATGTGAGAACTAAAAAAGTGCATCTCATGCAGGTAGAGAGAGAATGGCGGTTACCCAAGGCTGGGAAGGGAAGGAGGAGAGGATGAAGAGAGGTTGGTTCAAGGGCACAAAAACACAGTTAGAAGGAATAAGCTCTAGTATTCTACAGTTAGTATAAAATTCACAGTTAACAGTAATTCATTGTGTATATCAAAATAGGTAGACGAGAAGAATTATAATGTTCCCAACACAAAGAAAAGATAAATGTTTGAAGCTAGGTGTGTGCCTGTAGTCCCAGCTACTTGGGAAGCTGAGGCTGAGGCAGGAAGATTACGTGAGCCCAGGAGTTCAAGGCTGCAGTGAGCTATGATAACACCACTGCACTCCAGTCTGGATGGACAACAGAGACCCTGTCTCCAAAAAAAAGAAGATAAATGTTTGAGGTGATAGATATCCTGTTCACCCTGATTTAATCATTGCACAGTATATACAGGTATCAAAATATCATATATACCCCAAATATATGTACAACTACTGTATGTCAACAAAAAATAGCAAAGAAGGCCGGGCACAGTATCTCACGCCTGTAATCCCAGCACTTTGGAAGGCCAAGGCAGAAGGATCACTTGAGGCCAGGAGTTCAAAACTTCAAGTTCCATAGTATATCCAGCAATTTTACACATGAAATTCAATTCAAAAATATTTACCTGAGGCCAGGGGAGGTGGCTCACACCTGTAATCCTAGCACTTTGGGAGGCCAAAGCAGTAGGACTGATTGAGGCCAGGAGTTAGAGATCAGCCTGAGCAAGAGCAAGACCCCATCTCTCCAAAAAAATAGAAAAGTTAGCTGGGCATGGGTGTGCCAGTAGTCCCAGCTACTTGGGAGGCTGAAGCAGGAGAATGGCTTGAGCCCTGGAGTTTGAGGTTGCAGCGAGCTATGATGATGCCACTGCACTCTAGCCTGGGTGACAGAGGAAGACCCTGTCTCAAAACACACACACACACACACACACACACCCACACACACACACACACACACACATATATGTATATGTATATTTACTTGAGTACTTATTATGTGCAAAGTCTTGATTGTGCCTGGCCCTGGGAAGGTAAATGAATAAAACTCAGCCCTGCTGAAATAAATAATTTTATTTTCATAGTCATATTTATTTTAGGGTCAATGTCAAAGGTGTGTTTAGCATTTCCAAATATTAGGGCTACACCAGTAACCTTTGCTGTCGTGTTCATTTTATCAACAAGCAAGTATGTAGATGTCTAGTCAATATTATTTGGTGCGTCATATTCTAGGACGTTTCGTGGTCACTACTCTTTCCAAACAGGGTAAAAGCCCTATAATAGTCTTGCAGCCAGAAACATAAGCTTGACTATGTCCATCTTCTTAAACATAACGTTCTGTAAGGGTATTGCTCATTTTGTGCAGAAATGTAATAATATAGAAGTTATCCTCAACCCCCAACACCACAAATATAAATAGGTTTTTATGGTGATGTCAGGTTTGTATTAGAGACCAATGCATTCCATTTATCAGCACACATTTGAGGAGAGGTGGTGGTGGTGTTAGGGATAGTTTTGAAAAAGGATAAAAATCATGATTTTCATGTAGATATAAAATGAATATGTGTCAAGAAAAGTTGGTACAGATGCTACAAGCAGTTCAAAGGAGAAGTCAAAGAACCATCAATTTATAATGTAGTAAAGGGATGGTGAAATGAATTTGCAAAAATGGGTGTATCCATAAGGCAATACTTAATTGCACAGAATTATACCAGAATTCAATTTGTATTTGTATTTCTATGGATAAGGTGAATGCACATATGTATATGTATACACCCATAGGACCAGGTAATCAACAGAAATGCCAGCGTTCCATTGACAGACTATCCGGTGACTCTTTTGCCATTGCAGAGTCTCTCCATTTTGATTTCATATGAATTTCCGTTTCATTCTACAGTGATAGCCCATACAGTGAGCATGGTACATTGGAGGAAGTGGACCAGGATGCTGGGACAGAGCCCCACACCAGCGAAGATGGTATGCCCCGTGCTCATGCTACTATAAAACCTGTCTTTATATCCTGATTATAAACAACTGCTTGTATTAAAAATTCAGCAGAGGTTGGGCACAGTGGCTTACCCCTGTAATCCCAGCACTTTGGGAGACTGAGGCAAGAGGATCACTTGAGGCGAGGAGTTCGAGACCAGCCTGGGCAACATAATAAGACCTTGTCTCTATAAAAAATGTAAAAAATAAAAACAATTAGCTGGGTATGGTGACATGTGCCAGTAATCCCAGCTACTCAGGAGGCTGAGGTGGGAGGATCCCTTGAGCCCAGGAGTTCGAGGCTGCAGTGAGCTATGATTGTACCACTGCACTCCAGCCCGGGCAACAGAGACCTTGTCTCAAAAAAAAGAAAAAAATCAGTAGGTGCAAAAGAATATTTATAAAATATGTGTAGGGTATAAAAAATATTACAATGAAAACCTGTGGAACCACCACCAAATTTAAGAAAAAAGGACATATCATTACTTTGCACTTCCCTGATCCCATTGCCTTACGTAACCCCCAAGGGTAAACCACTATAGGTTTGTGTTTTAAACAGTTTCTTATGTCCTTTCCTATTTTCTTGGTCTTTCTATAAATGGACTCATACTGTATATATTTTTCATGAGGTTTTTCTACTAATACTGCATTCCTGAGATTTATCCACACAGTTTCCATGCAGTTATAATTGTTTTATTTTACCACTATATATTAATAATGTTCCATTGTATATATCTGTTCCGTTCTTGATGAATAATGTGAGGTATTTTTTTTTATATTAAGAACAGTGCTGTACTGTTAGGAACATTTTGAACATGTCTCCTACTGCAAACATACAGGAATTTCTCTAAGATATATACCTAGGAGTAGTCATGTCTTCAACTTGCCAAACTATTACATATTGCCAAACTATTTTTTTAAATGGTTGTAATAATACAATTAATAATTGGTTGTAATAATACAATTAAATAGTTGTAATAATAACACTTCCACCAGTAGCATATCAGCCTTCCATTTGTACATATTCATCAACACTTGATTCTATCAAATATTTTAATTTTTGCTAATATTGTCAGTGTGTAATGGTATCCAGTGATGATTTGAATTTGTACTTCTCTGATTACTGATGAAGATGCTGTTTTAAAACATAGTGTATTACTGGGAAATTTGAGGTAGAGTTAAGCCAACAGATCAGGAAACAGCTATTGTTGAAAAGATAGTGTTACCCACAGTTCCCAAGAGAAGGGGACATGCCACAGCACCAGAGGCCACACGGGGAAGCCACAGGATCTGTCAGGAGGCAGAGGGAGAGTGAGGAACTCACTGTAGTTTCCACAGGAAGGAACTGTGAGACAGGGTAAGTGGGTTTAGGGGTGGCTAATCTGAATCATTTCAGCAGGCTCTGGGGCTTAGGAGCTGACCCAAGTTGTCTGTTACCTGGCCCTGCGGTGATGAGAGCAGGTTAATAGTGGCCCTGAGTGGCAGAGCCGGATTAGAAAGGTTGTTGACTCCAGTTGGTTGGTTTATATTTGAAAAACAAGCTTGTGGGTAAGTTTTTTACTCTAGGAATTGGCTAACCCTGGAAAGACAGTCCCTCCAAGGTCAGCAATGCCCCAGATGTCAGACTACAAAAAATGAAAGACATGGTTAATAAATATGTACACATGTTTAGATGTTTAGATATCTTCCTTTTCGAAATTCCTATCAAGTCTTTTGCCCATTTTTATATTGAGTTCTCTGGGTTCTTTTTGTTTGGTGTAGTTGGGTTTGTCTTGACTTTAGTTTTTCTTATTTGATTTGTAAGAGTTCTTTGTGGGTCTGGATGGGGTCCTTTATTGGGTATATGCTTTGCAAATGTCTTCTCCTGCTCTGTAGCTTTTCTTTTCATATGCTTATTGTGTCTTTTGCTAAACAGAGGATCTTAATTTTAAAATAGTTGAATTTACGAATCTTTTCCTTCATGGTTGTTTTATTTTGTATCTCCTTTAAGAAATTCTTCTGTGCCCTGAGGTAATGAAAATAATTCTCCCATATTCTCTTACTTCATTTCGTTTTATTTTAGTAAGACCAGTTCACATGAGATCTAACCTCTTAACAAACTTTTAAGTGTACAAAACGTTATTATTGACTATAGGTACAGTGTTATACAGCAGATCTCTAGAGGTGATTCACCTTGCTTGACTGAAACTTTATTCTATGGATTAGTAACTCCCCATTTTCCCTCCCCCTAGCCCCTGGCAACCACCAGTCCACCCTTTGATTCTATGAATTTGACCATTTCAGTTACTTCATATAAGAAAACTTATGCAATATTTGTCTTTCTGTGACTGGCTTATTTCAATTAGCAAAATGTTCTCCAGGTTTATCTATGTTGTCACATGTGACAATATTTCCTTCTTTTTAAAATCTGAATAGTATTCCATTGTATGTATATATGACATTTTCTTTATCCATTCATCTGTCCATGGACATTTAGGTTGTTTCCACAGCTTGGCTATTGTGAGTAGTGCTGCAATGATTTTAGGAGTGCTAATCTCTCTTTAAGATTCTGATTTCAAGTCTTCTGGATGGATACCCAGAAGTGGGATTGTTGGATCATATGGCATTTCTATTTTTAAATTTTGAGGAACCTCTATTTTATTTTCCAAAGCAGCTGCACCATTTTGCATTCCACCAACAGTGCACAAGGGCTCCAGTTTCTCCACATCCTTGGCAACACTTTGTTATCTTTTGTTTTGTTTGTTTTCTATGATAGCCAGCCTAACAGGTGTGAAGTGATATCTCATTTGTGGTTTTGATTTGCATTTCCCTGATGATTAGTGATGTTGAGCATTTTTCATATACCTGTTGACCACTTGTATGTCTTCTTTGGTCCCATACTCTCTTTTAAATCCTTTAAGGTTTTGCTTTTCACACTTCAGTCTTTATTCCACCAGAAATTTATTTGGGGTATGGTGTGAGGTAGGGGTCAGTTCGTTTTTTTCTCCATATGGATACATAATTGTTATAATTGTCCTGGCATTAATTGTCCTTTCTTCACTGCTCCACATCTTTGTCATAAATCAAATGTCTTCTATGTGTGAATTTCTTCCCAGGCTCTGTTCTTTCCACTAGTCTACTTGTCTATCCCTACACCACTGTCTTAATTTTGATACCTTTTGTAAATCTTCACAGTTGGCGAAACAAGACCTCAGATTTTGTCCCAAATTCTTGGGCCTTTGCAGTTCCACTTAAATTTTAGGCTCAGTTTTTCAAATTCTTAAACAAACTCCTAAAAACCTGTTAGGATTTTGATTGCAGTTGTACTGATTCTACATGTATTAATATGGAAAGAACTGATACATTTTAGAATATTTAATCTTCTACTCCATGAACATATTTTCAGTTATTTAATATCTCCCAATAAACTTTCAGTGTTTCTCCATAGAGACCATTTCCTTTCTTTTTCTAACTTTTTAAATATAATGCTCAGCATTAATTTTTAACACTTTTTTAATATAAATATAAGGCTATCAGTTTTCTCTTAGTACTACTTTAGATGTATGCACAAATTATTTTCTTCTTTCTTTAAGCTGTGACTAATCTGCTTTAAACACATCCGTTGACTTTTTATTTTAATTATTTTTTTTATTTCTACAAGTTGTATAGGGCATTCCTTCTGCTATTTGGCCATTTTTTTTAATAGTTTCTTGTTCTTTACTTATATTATCAGTCCTTTCCAGTGTTTCAGATTATGTGACTGATAATTCTAATATGTCTTCCCAGATTTGTTTTGTTGGCTCTCACTAATTGTCTTATTTTCCAGTGTGTTTGTAAATTTTTTACATGTTTCTTGGCACTTCAGGCTCAGTTGAAGGTAGGTTCTTCCAGAGAGTGTTTTCATTTACTTCTGCCTACGACCCAACCAGCCTGGGACAACATTGAATTTTTAGCTTGAGATTTTTCAGAGCACCCAGTTATTGTAAATTTAAATGGCAGCCCCAGCCGAGAACTGGAATGTGGTTGGGATTCTCAGAGATGATTTGTTCCAAGGTTTAAGAGAGATTATTTCCTTAAAGGGAGGTGGAGGGTTCAGGGAAATGGGTACAATCTATGGAGAGGTTTGGAGGGCTATAGGGAGAGATTTCTAGAACTAGATGTTCCAGAAGAACTAGAAGTGTTCTGGAAACTTCTAGAACACCGGAATGAAGTTCACTCTGAAACTGAGAATGTGATTCTCTGGGGATGGCCGAGGATTGGGGAGGCTTAGATTGCTCATGCTGAGCAGGCCCTGGACATAGGCTTTTGTGAAGAAACTTAAAAGCTTGAGTTAACCAGGCTAGGAAAATGCCCATAAGGCAAAATCTGACTCATATGTTCTATTTTACCTCTCTGGGTTCCCATTTTCATTGAGTTTTTGTTCTGTAGTATTTCTTATTATCTTGATAGCTTATTAATGCAATTACAAAGGTCGTGGGGGTTTTTTTGTTTGGTTTTTTTTTTTTTTTTTTGAGACAGAGTCTCATTCTGTTGCCCTGCTAGAGTGAGTACTGTGGCGTCAGCCTAGCTCACAGCAACCTCTAAAACTCCTGGGTTCAAGCGATCCTACTGCCTCAGCCTCCCAAGTAGCTGGGACTACAGGCATGCACCACCATGCCCAGCTAATTTTTTCTATATATTTTTAGTTGTTCAGATAATTTCTTTCTATTTATTTAGTAGAGACGGGGTCTCGCTCTTGCTCAGGCTGGTCTCGAACTCCTGAGCTCAAACAATCCACCCACCTCGGCCTCCCAGAGTGCTAGGATTACAGGCGTGAGCCACCGCGCCCGGCCGGTTGTGGGTCTTTTAATACAACATTTTTCATTGATTTTTAGCAGAAGGTTAATTAGGGTATCTAGTGTCCATCATCTGCTAAAGAAGAAAGTTTCTTTGTGCCTTTAAAAAGTTAAGATGAATTGACATTTTCTGAACTTCAGTTAGAAGACATTCTTTAAACTAAGCTTCGATTTTTGCGATGTTACTTTTGAAAATCTCTGAATCCTACTCTGCCACCATCTTTTCTTTTGTGTTGGGTTTCCTTGTTTCTCTGTGTGGTTTGTTTGTTTTTCGCTGCTGACTTCTCTTAACTGATTCCTTGCTTTCCCCCATGGCAAGAAAAGCCAGGACAAAGCCCCAGCCATCTCTCTTCCCAACATTCAGTCTTACCACCGTGCCATCTATCAGTTCTTCTTCCCTGTTGACTATAAGAGAGAAGCTTTGCTAAGTGCTCTGTGTTGTAAATAACTTTTTGATCATGTTCACCTGATTTTGCTAGAAAGAAAAACATTTCTCACAAAGGACATATATTCTTGCCCACAGCCAACCCCCAAAGCCCTGTAACTAAATTAACTGGAGTGTAGATTATCTTTTTGATCACCCCTGTACTGTATTTTCTTTCCTCTGTCATGCTATCACTAGAGAGAGCAGATTTTGTTTCCAAAAGACAGGCTGCCACAGCACAAAACCATCCTCTGCAAGGGCAGTGAGGAACAGATCTAGGAGGGAAAGAGTCAGCGACAGGAAGGCCCCAAAGAGAAAATGTGATATACAGACATTTTGTGTAAAATTACAAGAAATGGAAATGTAAGACTTGACAGCATCAGGCAGAGAATCAGTTCTGCTGAATTTTCTTCCCTTTTGTACAAAATAATAGCCATGCAGGAAAAATCAGTGATCATGTTACACTCTTAGTATTATGTTACTGATATCAGCGGTAGCAGCAATCTCAGAAGTCTCTGCAGGACCTCAGAGGACTGTGAGGCTCTCTGTATAAAAGGAGCGTGGTGTGCTGTGCCCTGACATCGATTTGCTCTCCAATGACTAGACTACAATGTGTGTAAATAGCTTACTGATTGACACTTGACCGTGACATGGCTCTCGTGGGAGTAGAAAGAATCATAATAATGAAATTGCTGATTATTACTAGTTGATGTACTAGGATTACCAATAAAATGTTCTTATTTATCTGGTCATTCTTTCGTAACCCGTCCACACTTGAATAAAATAAGCAAAGTCTGATGATCCTGTTAGTTGTTTCAAAAAGATAGAAGAGATGACGATCATAGAGTCATGATTATGAAATTATAATAAAATATGTACATTTTTGTTAAATAGTCTTAAAGAGCCCTTGGCCAACATTGACAGTGTATGGTTGAATGGCATTAAAGAACGTTAATGATTCTCTCTTTCTTTCTCTTTGACATCATGATGTAGATTGTATACCATATCATGTGCTGGTATCTTTTAAGATTATTACAAAAGCCAAATATAAATATGTGGGTGTGTTCACACAGGAATTTGCAAATTATATGTTATAAAGTTCTTTTTCATAAATTAGCATGTCTTCATTCCTCCATGGACATGTTTATTTTTGTACCC